>CAMOHE010054253.1:88192-167422 GCA_946598075.1 Artocarpus hirsutus | reverse complement strand
TCCCGCCTAAATTTAACCTTTGTGAAAGATTAAATTTTGGAGACTACTAAAAATTTTAAACATGTAGAACATTTCACGACTATTTTTATTAAAAACCGTCGTGGAAGCCTTACCTTTCACGACGGTTTTTAGTAAAAACCGTCGAGGAAGGCCCCGAGGTTTGAAAATTTTAGTTTTTCGCTCAAATTTAACCTTCGTGAAAGATTAAATTTTGGCGACTACTAAAATTTCAAACATGTACAACATTTTACGACGGTTTTTACTAAAAACCGTCGTGAAAGGCCTTCCATGACGGTTTTTACAAAAACCGTCGTGGAAGGCTTTCCACCTTCCACGACAGTTTTTAAAAAAACCGTCGTGGTAGCTCCCGCCACTACCACGATGGTTTTCGTCTTCGCGGGCGTAACTCGCCGCATTTTTTTTTCCTTATCACGACGGTTTTTGAGAAACGGTCGTTAAATAAAGGCCGTATAATCTCAAATTTGTTGTAGTGTGTGTTGAAATAGTATTGATGAAAGCATAGGAATCGACCTTTATATCATTTGTATTAAGAAGGTAAAAACCTTCATGTTTTTCACCCTTGCAATTGCTTCACATTGGTGGGACCCTGAATCACAAAATGATCAGGAAAGAAAACCACTGAAAGTTGTGAATCAGTGGTAAGAGCACTCACAGACAACAAATTAAATTTGAACTATGGGACAAACAAAGCATCTCTGAGAAGCAGTGTTGAGTTTATCCAAACATCACCACTTAAACTCACATCAATTGTTGTGTGATTTGGCAAAGTAACAGTGGAGCTCTTCATAGGTTTTATAGTCATAAATGCACTTGCATCAAAACAAATGTGTTTAGAGGCACCAAAATCTACTAACCAGCCATTTGTGTAAGGAGAACAACGAGGTAACGAAACAGTAAAACATGTACCTATGGAATATGATGTGCTAGGAACATCTTCTTGATCATTAGTCTTGGTTAAAGTGACCAGATGGGAAGAAAGCATAGCTATCAATTGTTTACACTAAAAGCTATTGAGATCATGCATAAAATCTGCCAATATCCCCTTTTTCTTAGTTGGTGTTGTTGTTATCATCAGAAAAATGACTAGCAACTTGATTGACAGCAGCAGTGTAATTGTTGACTGTTGACTGATTCTTCTATTTTGGCTTGTAACCAAGAGGGTAACCATGAAGCTTGTAGCATCTATCAACAGTATGTCCATGAAGGTTGCAGTGGGTACAAAATGGTCTTTCTTTCCTTGAACCTTTGTAACCTCCACTTGTAGACATGTAATTAGTTGTATATCCTCTAGTCTTCTTAGAAGTATGAGTCTTAGCAGCAAAGGCTTCATTACTGACTGATTTAGAGGTACTGTGAATGGCTATTTTTCTCTGTCTTTCTTCTTGTGAAACTAAAGAGAATACTTTGTTTATAGGGGGTAAGGGATCCATAAGCAGTAATTGACCTCTAACTTGAGCAAAAGTGTCATTCAGTCCCATAAGAAATGCCATGATATATTCTATTCGATGATATGAATTCAATGCCTTTACACCACCACAAATACATTTTCCACCAAAATAGTTCGGCCTAAAATTACTCAATTCCTCCCATAAAGTTTTCAGCTTAGTAAAATATACATTGACAGAATCTTGATCTTGATTATGATTAGCCAAATCATGTTTCAGTTAAAAAATTCTAAGACCATTACTTTGTTGAAAACAATCTTGGAGATTAAGCCATATTTCTCGTGCAAATTCGGAAAAGATTATACAAGCACAGATTTCTTTGGATACAGAATTCAAAATCCAAGAGATCACTATGTTATTGTTTCTTGTCCAAGAACTGAGAAGATGAAGATCAGTTCCTTGAGGTTTTGTAATTGAGCCATCGACGAGCCCTAGTTTGTTCTTCACAGAGAGGGCAATTGTCATTGCTCGATTCCAGAAAGCGTAGTTATCTCCTATGAGCTGTTGAGAGACCAAAGTAAGGCCAGGACTATCTGTATGATGCAAGAAGTAAGGGTTCATCGGATCATCAATGGCGGATTTGCCATAAGAAGTAACAGAGTCACCAGATCGTGGAGTTTCCATTATGAAGACAACAACAAGTCCAGAAGAAGAACAGATTGTTTGAAGTAACATATTCAAGAGAAGAATAGCTTACTTGAATCAAAGAGGGATCAGAATCAGCGGAAGATAATGATCTCTGATACCATGTTTGAACCAAATTGAATGAACAAAGAAGAAGAAAAAAAAAGGAAAAATGAGAGAAACACCCAAGATGACAAATGACGTGAACTTTCTCATTGAATAAATAAGCAAAGTATGTCCCTTATATACAAAGTTAAACTTTAACTTACAGCTGTCTTAATGATAAGTACAGCTCAGCAGGGTAACAAACAAAATAACAAACTAATAAACTATAACAAACTACTAAAGGTTTGTTTGGCACACCCTATTGTATTGAATTGCATTACATTTTTTGTATATAATATAATACAATACAATGCAAAGCAATACAATATAATACAATATGGTGTACCAAACATGACCTAACAAGACTAACCAATTGTAAAAGAAATTGAGCTAAAACAAGCACCTAAAGCTTTCTCTGGTCTTTCAATGTCCACAAAAACCAGCACCGAACCGTTAAGTCTCCTCCCAACCTTCTCCAAGTGAATCCAGGCAAAAAATTGCAAACTCTGTGGAACTATTGCCTCCATTTGACCGTTCGAAGTCGCTATATTTTCCCAAGAATTCAAATCAATCAAACAAGCGTGCCATAATTACAATACAACGGACGATTCTGAATTTAGGATTTGTTTCAATTTGACTCTCGGAATAGTTCAGATTCAGCGAGAAACGAAGATGCAAAATAACAAAATTCATTATTTGGATACTAAGAAAATGCGAACATTCAAAGTTTAAAAAAAGAAACATATTTCAACAAAAATGATATGGAACTAAAGAAAAGAGAATAAGCTAAACAGATAAGTAAATAAATCGAAAGTCCAAATGCATTTGCAAAAGAAAAAAATAAGAAAAAAAAAAAGAATGAATCCGAAGTACCAGAATTTGAAGTTTGCCTTCAAAAGTTCAAGGTTTGGTGGTTCCCTCCTCCTCTCCTTTCGTCTACGCTCTCTGTTTTTCTTGTGGTGCTTTTTTTAAAAAGGAAAAATTTCTCAGCAAGATTTCTGATACATTGTTAGTTGTAGTATGCTAACAAATGGGAAAATAAAAAATTCTAACAAAAAGAAACGCGAAAAGAAAATTAAAAAAAAATTAGAAAGAGCGTGGCAATAACAAGGGAGACCCCCTGCCAACCACCGGGCCTAAAATTCGATAGGTGGCCATCGTGGTGGATTTGGTGAGGGGTCATTATCAAAGTTATCAGAGTGTTTAAGGTATGTTTGTTTAGAGAACTTCTTAAAATTTTTAGACTTAAATTTAAATTTGAGTATGAAGAATCTTTTCGATATATATGTGTTTCCTTTAAAATCTGAATCCTTTGAGTATTAAGAATTCAAGTTTTTAGAGTTCTGACTCCCTCCTAAACTTTTAATATTTTAATATCTCTGTTATAGTAAAAACTAAAATTCTCTCTCCTATATTTGAGGACAAAAATCATAACTTTTTTATTTGTTATTCAATTGAGATGATTCTTTTTTTATTGTGTTTCTAGTGAATAAAGAAATAAATTAAGATCCATATTGTATATTTTTTAGGATCATTAATATTAAAATTTTATTAGATTTATTGATAAATCAAAAACTATTTTCACTACCTATATAAACACAAATTTCAATGTTATTTTATACTCAGATTAAAACTTAAATACATATCCAAACGTAAATTTGGATAACAATTCAAATCATTAACTTAAATTCTAATTCAAATCACACTAACTCAAATCAAATCACTAATTCGAATCTATTTGCCAAACGAACCGTAAAAACATAATTTGAACTATAAGTTAAAATTAAAATATTGTAACATATAAGAATTTTACAATATTAAACTCTAAGTTTTAACTAATTTATCAAACAAAAATTTGAAAATACCGTTCGAACCAAATGTTTGAACTAAAAATACTGTAGCTATTTTAATTTAATATGAAAAAATATTGTAATAAAATTAGTTTGAACCTAAAAAAGTTTATAAGAACCGGTATTTTCAAATGCACTATAAAATCACAAAAGTTCAAACTAATTTTTTAGTCAGCCAAAAAAGATTATCATACAAACACCATTTGAGAATATGATTTAAACCAAAAGTTTAAAATGAAAATACTATGTTCATTTAAATTTTGTAAAACAAAATATTATAATAAAATTAGTTTAAGCTAATAAACTAGTTGCCATTTTGATTTCGATAGTGGTTGTGGCTGGGTTTGTATCAAACAATCCGATATGACATGACTAGGACCAAGTGGTCCTAAGATCTGATCATTTGTTTTTATGCTGAGCCTATTCTTCTCATATGGTTTTGATTCTACCTACCACTCAAATCACATTTTCATTTTAATTTTCTTGCAATTTAAGAATTAGCTGGTTGAACAATTCTTAGTGGTTCAAAGGTTGCCTTGTCGCTAAGCTAACACAAAAGTGCAATCTTATCAAGCTCGTTGTGGACTAGAAGTGTCAATTTAAGCTAAGAATGGGTTGGGCCAAGGCCCACCCCTTTGGCTTGATGCACGGCCCCAACTAAACCCACATCATGACCTGGGTTGGACCAAAGATTTAGGGAAAGACTCAAGTCAGGCAAGGCCATTCTTTTATTTAGTCGACCCTACTCATTTTCCTTTTCGAACCATATAAATCGGGCTAGATAGCATGGATTGACACCTCAATTGTAGACAGAGTAGTGAGGTCGCAACCTCATGACTCTATAAAACATTAAAATGACAATATATATTAAGGTCAAATCTCAGAAATGGCCTATGAATTATGTTCACTAATCCTACATTAGTCCCCAACTTTTAAAAATCTCAAAATATTTTATCCTTTTGATCAGTTAGGTGTTAAAAAAATGATAGAATATATATGTGATGCTAATAGAAAATAATACTTTGTTGATAGAACATGAAATATGTGTTGTCGAGTCATTGAAGTAGGCCCAAATTGATAACTAAGCCCATAAAGGCCTGAAACTGATCTCGGCCCATATAGCCTCAGTGTATTCTAGAAACTTCCTTAACAAATGATACATGAGAAGGGTAAAATAGTAAAATAAAGCTTACATTTGAAATAAAAGATCTCAAAAATGGCGATAAGGAATCAATCTTATCAGAATCAACCGAGTCTAGGATGCTCATAAAGGATAAGTCCTATGAGAGATCACGGTGATGTCATTTCACCAATAAGAGAAGAGATTAACATGTATTTGAATTCTAATTGTAACAAAGCGATCAGGCTATGGACGACCCTAGTAAACCATAAATGCTCCTAAGTCTAGTTTTGGACATAATACCTTAGTATTTATATTTTCTCATAGTAAAATCATAACACTTGAGAAAACCTAAAGTGGACATAGCCTTTAATTGACATGTAATGCGACTATAAAAGTGTACATTTTCTAAGGATAAAATCATTTTTTATGCTTTTATTTCTCATTAAATCCTCTACTTAATAGCATTTTTGTGTTAATAAGTATTTTGGTGTCATAGTGTGTAAATGTGTTTAAAAATATGTTTTTAATGTGTTTTTTATGTTCAATAATATTTTTGGTAATTTTTAGAGTCGTTTCGATGTGTTAAATGTTAAATATGTATTTAGTTTGTGAATCGTCAAAACCGTAAAAATATTGTTGTGTGATTTTATTTTGAGTCTTAAAATATTTGTAATTAGTTTTGACTCTGTAAAAATATTCTATTATGTTTCTAGTAATTTCCAAAAATAATCTTAAGTCTTAAATGGCATGTTTGTTAAGGTTTGTTAATTTTAGAAGTTTTTAGTAATTTTTGTGTGTCTTATTGACAAATAAATATTTTTAATAATTATTGTAAATATTTTGCTTGTAAAAATAATTAATTTTAGTGTTTGTGAATTTTAGATTTAAAATCTAGAGGAAAAAAAGGAACAAACGGCCCAAAAAGGGATAAAATCGGACATCAAATGCATAAAAACCCAACAAAAACCTGAATTTATCTAAAAAGGAGCCACGTGGTACAATTTCGTTCGTCAGATTCGCTGCCACGTGGTACAATGCATCATTAGCTGCGTCAGTCGCGTCTCAGCAGTGGAGTCCATGTGTCCTCTTTTGATGCGCGTAGAGGGATTGTTGGGTAGCATTAGATTGCATGCGAGCAACCTTACATGTGCTTGTCTTTGTAGTCGTTGGATGCCAATGCCAGGACTAAACGAACAACCCTCGATCTTGGTCCCACTAGTCTCACCTGACTCCATTTTCTTCATTTTTTCGTCCGTTGGATCATGTAATGAACGGGCCAGATTGCACTTGTTTGATACCACCAGTAGCTAATCCCAAACAAAAATTTGCATCCTCTAGTTGCGAGATTTGCATTGAAAAATGGAGGAGAATCATCATTTTGGTTGCAAATTTCTCAACAGAGTTACAGTGAAAATTAAAAATGATAGATTCTCTTCGCATTTTCAACGATTGCTATAGTAAAAAAATAAAAAAAATAAAATAGTGTTTTTTTAGGCCTATAAATACCTGGGGAGAGTTCCCTAGTTCATCACCCCTCAAAGGCCTTCGGGCCATTTCCTTCTCTCTCCCTTTTTCTTTATTTTCTTTTTCAACTGTTCAACCTCCTACTCAGTAGTATCTTGTTGGGTAGAAATAATAAAATAATCTCTAAATTAGTGTAGAGAGTCTGGTGAGTCAAAAAGATGATCTTGTATGTATAGTACTCTTGTATGAATTTTATCTATATATCTGCTTTGTAATGCTTATATTTTTATGGAATAAATTATATTTTTCAAGTCTTTTATAATTATTGTTAATGTTGTTATGCTACCCAATTTTTGCATAAATTCATTCATGCTTTTTTTATGCAATTTAATTGTATTACATAATTAATATTAATAATATTGAAGTCATGCTTGTTTATTAAGTTGAGTTTTTGCTGCATTATAGACATAGACTGACACAGTAAATGCTTAGTAATTCTTGATTTATTATCGACAGAGAATAGCATAGTGTATTCTTAAGCCATTTAAGAAGACGAGGTGCTGCTGGAATTAATTATTCCATTAAAATATATTAAATTTGATTTGTTATTATCTTTTCTATCTTAAAATTATGTTAATTGTAATTGTAGTGACAACAGTTATAATTTTCATAATTAGTGCACCTAATCATTAGTGAGAGATGATTATTTTGTTGCTTTTATAAGAAGACCCTTACTATATTATGGCTTGCTATATTGTCGCTCTCGATTGACTTATAAAAATAGTAAAAGTCAATACAATTAATGAGAAAAGATATAATAAATTAAATGCTTTGGATAATTTAAATAGAGCTAAAATTCCATACTAGTTACAAAGCATACAAGAGATTCTCAAAGCTTTACCACTTTAATTTTATGTTTTAAATTTTAAATAAAAAAATCACAAAAATATTTATTTCATTTTAAACTTTATTTTGAAAAACTACTTGCCCTTTTGAACGTTTACTTTTAACAATCAGTCAAGCTACAAATTTTCACCTCCCTATGGACATGACAACTTTTTTATATTACAAACGTCCGCCGTTTAAGAAGAAACATTTTGAGGCGAGACATCAACATGACGCACTATAAATTTTTTTATTCTTGCTATTGTTTATTTTAATGTTTATTTACTTTATTTGTGAGTGATTATCTCGATGAGAAATTGAAAGATTCTTGTGTGACAAGTTTTGCCTGTTGATAGTATGTATTTGATTCTAACATAAAAAATGTAAAATTACACTTTATTAACAAAAAATCATCTATATTTGTTTTGTTTTAACGCCAAACTTATAAAAAGGACTAAAACTAAAGCAAGCTAATAGATATATAAGAGATGTAGTTTGAGACATTTTAGTAATCAAAGACTTGTAGATGTTGGATCTACAATTAAATTAAACTAGGTTAAAATAAGATTTACAAATAAATTAAAAGTGATTGGGCCCTCAAATCACCATTATTAGCTTCTATCAATTTCTCTAACAATGTTACATTACCAATAATAGCTGTTATGAATCAAAAAAGCAAATTTGAAAGTAAAATGTAGCAAAATTAAAGATACCACACACAAATTTATCTTAAATAAAGCTACGTCTGCTATTGTTTTCTCTACTATGTGATGAACTTGATACAAGTTATAAGAGTTCTGAGTGAAACTAAATGAACTTGTAAAAGTGAAAGCTTTTTTGTGAGTGAAAGAAGAATATTTGCAGGTAAAGGTAATAGACTACATTGTTACAAAAATTCTAGTAGACATGAAAGGATAGATATGCCTTTGAATGTTGCCCATGACCTTTATTTATACAGGTTTCTTTAAGATCATGGACTTCAACTAGTGGAAGAATGAGCCTTAGTAGTGCTTGAGATAGTGAGACACGTGTCAGTCTCTTATTAGACATGAGTTTTGGACCATATTCTCTTCATCTGCTACGTGGGTTAGAGGGTCTTCCCTTGTCACTTTTGTGCTCAAATCCAACATATCGATCATAACAAGCAAAGAGATGTAATTTTCTATTTAAGCCTTAGCCATCCTCAGCCATCCTTATATCGAATGCATCAAACAAAATAGATCCATTGAACTAAATAATGTTGATTTGTCAAGATCGATTGCATTGAATCCTTTTGATGAACACTCCTGATAAGCTCGATCAAACGCTCCTAAAGGACTTGATCTTTTTGAATCGCATATTTGGTTGCATCCATTGGGCCTTGCCTTTTAATTTGGACTCATCCAAATCATAATCAATAGGACTACAATTGGATTGCAACATAAGTTTGGGATTTAAATTATAAAATATAGAAAGAGAAATATTAAGGTCGCTCTTTTTATCACTCTCTTACTTCTACTTCTACCACACAACATCCCACATCCCTACAAAATTAAAGCATAACAATAGATCAATATTTTAGCTCTTGTTTACAACCATACCACTCTAATTTTAGTACAAAACTTCATCATAACATATTAATCACTTTTTGTTATTTTATATTTTCCTTGAATGCATTGTTTTTAGATAGGCTTGTTACATTTTGTAGTTTTTTTCCTTCCGTTGGACCCACAAGCTGTATTAGAAACATATAACGTGCAACAAAGGTTAAAAATATAGTCTCTTTATATATATAATATGTCTTATAAATGTATAGCCTCTTATGTAAGATATGTTTTATAAGTATGTATGTATACATTGTTAAAAAATGAGTACACAGTAGAATTTTAAAATTTTTACATCAGAGTATTTTCTAAAACACAAGTTTGACATGCTATATATATAAATTAATCATAGATCTTACTAACATTTTGTATGCCAAAGAGCACTAGCAATCAATGAAGAGAAAAACATTCTAAAAGAGCTTCAATCAACTGGTCTTCTATGCTATTTTCTATCTATGATTGGAGTGTAGATGGTCACATGTCGTACAGCTCTTCCTTCGATGACTTTCCTTCTAACAAATTGAGAAGACCTAGAGCTAAGGTTCTTAATTGTGAACAATAGCACTTAAAGAGTTTCAGAGTTTTTTATACTTAAATACTCACTCTATACTTCTCAATAGATCTGAATAAGTAAGAAAACTCACCCCTATTTATAGAGGTCGGACCTGGGGTTAATCACTATCATATAAGGCCTCAAAATTCAAATCTGGATCAACTTTTGATAAAAATTGTGTCTAAAACACGTAAATAAATTATTGCATGATCGACAATCCAAACTTATCCATTGACCTACCGAACTTGCGATAATATGATCCTTGAGAATCTTTTATTTCCCACTCGAGATTCTTAGATAGAGCTTCAGTTTTAATTCAAATAACCTAATAGAGGAGTTTTCTGATCAAAACAGTCATATTAGATAATCTCTTGAAAATAAAATATTATCAAAATTAATTCAACATATAAACAGACATGAATTATTAAATCTAATCCTATCGAATTTCAGTCAATCTAATAATTTAACATAAATTACTAATTTATAGGAAAAACACGCTGTCTCATTATAGGATTTATTATAAGCTAACAAAGGGAACCTGATAGATCTATATAGTTCAAGTTTGATAATTATAAAATACAATATCCCAAATATATATTTATAATTATCAACTCTAACATTACTCCACTAAAAGCTTAAAACTGCATTCTCGAGCTATATAAAAATTACAAAGCTTCAGGTAAGCTAAACATCTATCACATATCATAATATGTCATATCCTAATAGGATATTTATAATCGGCTTAAGGATAAATTCTGTTTTAGCTTCTTGAATATATTTTTATCTTACGTTCTGTTATCTCTCTATTGGAAAACTTACTATCCAAAAACAATATACCATTCATTTACATCTATGCATGGTTAAGCGCTCCAGTCTTCCAATTATAGGATAACGCACATATGAGAATATCATTAACTCTACTAAAAGAACTATTGATCCATATCTATAAATAACAGGTTTATGCAATCAAGAGTCGTGTCTCTAAGTACCAATATGCATACTATCATAAAGTCAAGATGTCACCTTTTTGTACATCAATAGACATAAGTCAAGAGTACGGTCCCATTAGTCATTTCAAGATGAAGACACAACACATGTGATTGTCTAAAGTGAATTGATTTGCATAAATGGAATTATTAATCCAAATCAATTCAACTTTATGTCCCAATCCAACGCATCATCACCTATGACAATGCACTAATGATTCTACTCGCAGAGTCCCACTCTAATGACTAAGACAAGCCATCTCCCTTTAGAGATGTAGACAACATAACAATCTTAGCATGAATAAAGCGTCAAACTTTATTCTCTTGATTGCGGATCTTATGATTTAGACCATCTCCTTTAAGATTCATATCTTTATTATAATCTATCCATCATATGTATGATTCTTAAAAGGTTTAGACCTATAGTCTCAAACTTTTATTTGCTATTATACATTCAACAAATATGAACATAAAAAAGATAGCATTTAGTAAATGAACTCTTTATTGATAAAATGTCTCCAAAAACATATTACAACATTTTACTCTTTAGGGCATCATATTTAACATACATGTGTATATCGTTACAATTTTTAACAAGGAGAAAGAGCAAAATAACTTATTTAGGTTAAAACTTAATAAATAATGTCATATAGTTTTAAAATGTGTAGTAAAGAATATATCATAAAAAATTAAATAATATCTCATGAGAAATTGAGAACAAAAACCTTAGAATATCTACAACTTTTTTCCCCTCTATATCTCCCATCCTCCTCACTCGTTGACATCACCAGCAACTAAAAAATATAATATTACCCTGATAATGCTGTATTATTGTTTAAATTTAAAAATTCACCAACGATTTCGCCAAACCATCGGCGAATGGGAAGTGTAATATTTACCTTATAATACAGTACAACTGTGTAAAGACAAAAGTTTACGGCCACTTATCGAACCGCCAACAGCTGAGAAATACAGTATTACTCCAGTAATACTGTATTTTCATGTAAATAAAAAAATTCACTGGCAACTTCGACGGACTGCTGGCAGCTTGGAAATATAGTTACTCTAGTACTACTGTATTTATCATGCAAATGAAACAAATCACCAGCAATCAGAAAATACAATATTATTCTGATAATATTGTATTTACTCTGTAAATACAAAAATGTACCAACAAGGTCTCAGACACTACCAGCTTCATCAACATCACTAGTAGCCATGAAATACTATATTTAGATGAAAATATACTATTTTTATGTAAATATAATATTTTACCAATGACTTTGATGGACTTTACCAACATCGGTGAAGTCATTGGTGGCCAAAAAAATCACATTTTGCTGTAAAATATTTCATTTTTACTAAAAAAATAATTAAATTCAAGAGAGTCCTGATTATACACAAAAAAGGAAAATCTACAAATATTGACTAAAAAAAGTGTAAATAAAAAAATCCACCACAGACTAGTCGCCAACCATTGTGCATCATCACCACCACCACAGGTACACTCACTAAACTTCGATCTACAAAACCTCACGAAACTCAACCTCATTTGTTGCGATGAGCATCACCATCCATAGCTTGATTCAAGTCTTTGGTGCGAAATTCTTTTTTGGTGGAATAGCGCCTCAGTGCAAATCTGATTGAACAACTATCTCAGATTTATGCCTCGAGCTTCGATGGTGTTGTTTCTCAATTTCCTCAATGGAGAAGGTTGGGTCCTTGTGTAGAAATTCCCCAACAAGGTCAAAAGTTTGCACAACAATCGTCTTCATTGCCATGGCAGATCTGATCTTCACTTGAGCTTCTATGGCAAGGCAATAGTCCCGATTGGCTTCGCAATTGCCAGTTGTCGCAATCTCTAGATCTAGTTTTGCGACAGGTGAAAGCAGCGACAGTGTACACAGTGGTGGGGTACATTAGGGCCGGCATGGTGAGCCATTGTAGCACAAGAGAGGGAAAAGATGATGGTAGAGAGAGAAAGGAGAGAGAGGATGTAAACGAGGGAGATTTGGAAAAAGGAAGGGGGGGTGTGGGGGAAGTAAAAAGGCAAACAATTATTTTATTTTAGGAAGGGAAATACAAAATTTTTATAATTTACTAACAACCAAAATATCTGCGCTTTACTTTATTGGTGTATTTTCTCTTCTCAAAATTATTCACGATATATAAAGCATAATGTGTGTGTATATATGTAATGTTATATATATATATATATATATATATATATATATATTAAGGATTTAGCCAAAAAAAAAATCCCTAACGATATATATTTTCTAACAAGGCTCTAACCTGTATCGGAATTTAAAAAGGACGAGAAGAAAAAAAAAAGTATAAACATACATATATATTATAAGAGACATGAGTAAATTTATTATTTTATCATTAAATATAATTAAAGTGATATAGTTGTCATTCAGAGGAAAAATATTGGTCTATTATTTTGTTTTAGTTTTATAAGGAGAGGGGCCATGTGGCAGAAAGAGAAATAAGAGAGTGGTAAAAAGAATAACTATAACATTTCTCTAATTGTATGGATAAAACGTAGAGAAATGTTAGGGTCCCTCTTTTTAATACTCTATTTGTCACTCTTTATCTTTTCCTCTTGCCATATAATATCACACTTTTCAATAAAAATAGAACATAACTATGAATCATGATTTTGCCTTTTACTAAAATCTTGTTACTCTCTAATGGTATATTTAGTATTTACCGTGTTTTTTTCTTTTTTTACAACAATATATTTACCTTGTTACTCCTTAAAAAAATAATGAATTCCTCACTTTCTTTTTACCGTTATTATATTATTACGTTGGTTTTTTAGACAATTACAAGCGTGTTAGCTTTTTTCTTCGATTCGTTTTTCAACGTATAGATGACTTGTTGAATCAATTTCCAATATTTTTCGATTACTATATATATTTACATACAAGAAAATACAATTTGCTTAGTTATTGATCAGTATGCATATACATATATTATAGGTGCTCTGAACGTTATATATATTTACCCAAAAAAATCCCTATATGCATTAAAAATAATTGTTATATTACAACATTATATGACGTACATATTTTCTTTTCTTTTTTTTGGAAAAAACTTCTTTTCTATTAATTTAAAAGTAATCTTGTAATAAATTTTAAAAACAAATATTTTTTTACCGATAGAAAAATATAGTGGCGAAGTTGTAATAAAGGGTAAATCATCGCTTGTAGTAATGCTTTATTGTTGTTAAAAAGTATGATAACAAGTGACAAAAAAAGAAGATAAAGAGTGATAAAAAAAGTGTCAAAGAGAGTGACCCTAACATTCCTTTAAAACATAAGGACACAAAGTTTTAATAACGGTGCTTTTCACTCATAAGTTTGTGACCACCCAACCTCTATATTTACGTGGGAAAAGACAAAAGACAGAGTGCCTAAGAGATGAGAAGTATGTGATTCTCTTATACGTTCTATTTTTTCTCATAGTGAAATTTTGTAATGACTCAAGGTACAAATAATTTTCACATTTTCTTAAAATTTTGTGAAGTAAATGTTAGTTTTAATTTAATTTGAAGTTACTAATAAATAATATATTTATCCTTAATAAATAAATTTATCTACTTAATTCATAAATTATTTACTTGGGGGTAAACAAATTATTTACCTTAAAATACATTGTTCACTTAAAAATTTTCAAAACATGATTTACTTCAAGAAATTTTTTTTTAAAATGCTATATTGAATTGTTCCTTTGTGGTTGTATTGTGCTGAAATATGTGTTTACGAAGAAAGTTGAACTATAAAGTTAAAACTCAAATACTATAACATGTGAGACCTTTATATTATACCATATTTTTACTCTACACTAAAGCATGTAAAAGCTTTACATTGTTAACAATTAAAACTAATAAGTTCCAACTTGCTTCCAAAATCACCCTAAAGCCCACATAGAAGTATGAAAAACAATATAACATTAAAAATTATTTGTATAATCAATTACTTAACTATACCTCATAGTTGAGTAATTTTTCAATTTTTATCTTTATTTTTGAAAACTACAAAAAATATCCTTTAAAGTTAAAAAACTTGTTATTTCACTCGTCATAGATTTTGAAGACCACAAAAAAAAAAAAAGACATGACATTTAAGAAAAAAGATATTTTTCTTAAGGAAAAATTTTGAAAAATATTTTAACATTTAAGAACATAAGACTCAAGAACTTTTTCTTTCTCTTTTTTTAAAAAAAAAAACTGATGTTTTGTTTTAGGGCTTTTTATATTTTTTAAAACAATAAAATATTAAGAGAAAGAGGAAAATAACAAATTTAAACTAACACTTAGTAAATAAAGTCATATAGTTTGAAAATATATAGTAAATAGCATATCATTAGAAATTGAAAAAAAAACCCAAAAATACCCCTACCTCTTTATCCTCTATATTTTCCACCATCCTTCCTTGCTAGCATCGTTGGCTATTGGGAAATATAAGATTTACGAGGAAATATTGTATTTACCATGCAAATACAAAAATTCATCGATGACCTTGGTGAACTGCTGGTAATCGAAAAATACAAGATTTACTAGGAAATATCATATTTACTATGTAAATATAAAAATTCACTTATGACCTCACGGGACCTTTGATGGTTTAAAAATGCAATATTTACCGAGAAATAGCCTATTTATCATGTAAATACAAAAATTCATTAGAGACCTTGCAGGATCGTTAGCCACTGTAAATACAATATGTACGGCAAATACCATACTTACCGTGTAATTACAATATTTATCGATCTCGTAGGACCATCGACGGCCGAAAAATATAATATTTATCAAAAAAATACCATATTTACTATGTAATTACAAAAATTCACTAGCGACATTGTCGGACTGTCGATAGTAAGGAAATACAATACTTATTAGGAAATACTGTATTTACCGTATAAATATAAAACTCATTGGTGACCTTATCGGACCAATGGCAGCAGAAAATACAATATTTATTAGAAAATACCATATTTACTATGTAAATAGAAAAAAAATTCACCAGTGACATCGTCAGACCACCGACAGCCGAGAAATATAATATTTATGGAGAAATACCATATTTAATGTGTAAATGCAAAAATTCACCATCGACCTCGTAGGACTGCCGACAGCTGAAAAATACCATATTTACATAGAAAATACGAAAACTCACCAATGACATCGTGGGACTACTAGCGGTCGGGAAATATAATATTTACAAGGAAACATCGTATTTACCGTGTAAATATAAAAACTTACCAGCTAGCTCTTTAGACCTTTGATGGCCAGAAAAATATAATATTTACTTAGAAATACCGTATTTATAGTGTAAATAAAAAATTATGCCGATGACCCAAAAATACAATTTTATCGCAAAGTACTGTATTTACAGTGAATACAAAAATTCACCTGAGATCTCACCGGATCATTAGTACTCAAGAAATACATTATTTACCAAGAAATACAATCTTTACCAAGAAATACTATATTTATTGCGTAAATACAAAAATTCACAGGTGGCCAAAAAATGTATTTATTATGTAAATATAAAAATTTATCGATAACTACATCAGATCATCGACGGTCGAAAAATACAATATTTACCAAGAAATATTGCATTTATCATGTAAATATAAAAATTTTCTGGTGACTTCTCTGAACTTCTCCGACATCGACGACTTCGCCAATGATCCATAAATACTATATTAACAAAGAAATAAATATTTCTATAAAAATACAAAATTTACTAGTGACCTTGCCCGTGGTCAGGATATCACCAACACCAAGGACATTTCTGGTGGCCAGTAAATGCCATTAAAAATAAGGAGAATGGGAAAAAAAACTCACATGCACACACAACAACAACAGGAAACAAAACCAAAGATCTGTGGTCAAAACCAAAAGCCAAATCAAAAATTAATCTCCTTCAAGCTAGAATCTTTAAAATCAATAAAAAAAATTCTTACAAAAGCACAAAAGCACCTCCAAACCGGAATCCTTAAAATCAATATAAACAAATCTTACAAAAGCATAAAACCTGAGATATGTGTCGTCGACGAGGCATTGTCAGAGAAAAAAAAAGGTTGACATGGCTGAGATCAACATTGCCAGACAAAAAAGAGGTAGTACCGTCAGTGCAATCTAGTCAGTACTTAACATGGCAACTTGATGGAGACTGTCTTAGAGACAATGGAGATCACAGCGGTGGCTATCTAGGCTTGTGCAATAAGGAGATCGATTATAGTTAAGCTTTGACAAATGAGATCGGCTGCGACTGAAGCTTAGTGACTCGGTCTTAAAATGTACAATCCACTACAACATCAAGTATAAGATTGTCTCAAGTAATAAAAATTTGTTGAATCCGAGGTCGAACCTCTAAGAAAGAACTTTGTTTAGTTCCAATATTTTTATTATATTAACTTTTTATTTATTTAGAAGCTAAAAAATATAAGGATTAATATTTATTACATAAAAATATATTCACAATATTTTACACATTTTTACAACACTTCGCATTTTTAGAATTTCATTATTATGGAACTTCAATAACGAGAAATGTAGCTTAAATTAAAATAGAACTTTAATGATAAGTGCAATTAATTTAAAATAAATTTAACAAAATAACAACAATAATAAGAACAAATTAAAAGGGGTAAAACAATAATTATAATAGAGCTAAAGTTCAAAATTTTTGTTCTGGCATTCAACTTAAACAAGTTTTAGTTTTTCTAATTATTTATTAATTGGTTTAAGAATACATTATGCCATCCTATGTTGACAATAAATTAAGTATTAACAAGCATTTATTATGCTATTTTATATTTATAATGTAGTAAAAACCCAACTTAATAAACAAGCAGCATTTTAGCATTACTTAACTAAAATAACAACCAAAATAATAAGTTAAACATTCATTGAGCCATTCTTTGTCTACGGCTAATGAAGATCCTCTCAAGTATTACTCGTGTCAGTCTATGTCATCAGAAAATCAAAACCATAATTTTGGCAAAGTTTTAGTTTAGAAAATATTAAATCCTAAGTCTTTTATAAAATATTTTAACATTTTAACTGCTTAGAAAACTAAAAAAACAAAATATTTTGAATGATTGTGCTTGAGTTTCCTCATCTCACCTCAGCTAAAAAGAAAAATTTAAAAGATGTTTTCATAATAAAATATTAGAAATATTATTGAGCATAATTTTTAAAGATAAACTTGGAAATATTTTGCAAAAACTAAAACTAAAAAAAAAAACTTAATATGAAAAAACTAAAACTATTTATGTAAATAGTAATTTCATACTATGGATAGGGTTGTTGAACCGGGGGAGAGACCCCTTGGTATTTATAGAGCTCTTAAAAGTTACTATTTATTATTTTTTATAATTTTTTTACTGTATTCTTCGTTGAAATTTTGGTTGCATCGGTTGCAATTAGACAAATTGCAAGAATTTTAAAGCATTTTTTTCTTTTTTTTTTCCTCTCCGCTGGCCTTTCTTAGTATCTAGAATTTTGGTTGTTATTTGGTGTGACGACGGAAGGTATGGGTGTGCCTTGATCTCATGTGTCGATTGGAAGATCTAACAACTGAGTGAGGTGAAAAGAAATAGGGCCAGGTGGGGCCCAAGGACCCACGAACATAGACCATTAGGTTAGGTCAATGAACGACAAAGATTAAACGCTGACTAAGACATATGATAATGACTTCACTAAAGTAGACGTGGTATGAGATTCCCACTGACAAATGGGCTTGGTTTTGGCAGCCAAAACGCTTTTGTTGGCACATGTACTGTACGCGCCAATCAGAGTTTGCCATGTGGCTTCCACTTATAGAATTCGAATCTTCTTTATCATTTAAATGCATTTGTTGTCTGATTTTGCCTATTTTAGTGCCATTTTGCTCTATTTTTCTGCTAGAGTTCAAAGCTAGAAATAAAAAATTAAAACAAAATTAATTATTTTACGAACATAATATTTACAATAATATTAAAAATATTTATTTTACATTAAAACACACAAAAAATAATTACAAATTTGTAAAATTTCAGTCTCTTCTGGTTTGATATAATGATTTTTAAGACTTAAAAATATTTTTAAAAATTACTAAAAAATTATTAAACATATTTACGAACTTAAAACACATTATCAAACATACTAAGACTCAAAATAAAATTACTACTTATTGTTTTTATAGTTTTGATTAATTTCAAACTAAACTAATATTTGACATATGAAAATGATTTTAAAAATTATCGAAAATATTAGTAAACATAAAAACTTATTAACAACTTATATTTAAACATATTTTTACACTAAGACGCTAAAATATTATTTATTACATAGTTGCTATTAATTAAAGAGTTTAATGAGAAATATTAATGCAAAATAATTGATTTTAGCTTTAAGAAATATGCATTTTTTAAGTTTCGTCAGATCCCCGAAATAGCTTATTGCTAGTCCCGAGCAATTAAAGCGATAAAAACTTAAAAACAAACCAAGGATTTGGTTTTCATAAGCTAGTGATTCCTTTGTAATTTTCCTTAAAGATTATCTCAAATTCATGCCTCAAAGTAAAAATGCAAATATTAATTAATTTTATGATCATTTCTAGAGTATGCTTATATTTAAGTTGGGTTTTCCTATGTGTATGTGATTTTCTATTACTAATCAGTGTATACTAATCGGATAAATTTGCATTAATATAAACTAATTTATTTTAATGAAATCTTATAAGTTTGTTTTTTACCCCTCGCTCTACTAATGTAATATAACACTTCGTTAAAGATAATTAGGACTTTATTTGGTTTGAAATGTAAGGCTTAGGTAAAAGGTAAGATGAAAGACTTTATTTGTGGCTTAATTCATCTATAAAACACTTACAAAATTCCAAAACCCTTAACAATGCACAATCTAATTCCCGAGTTACAACCGAACTTGAAATGAAATTTTATTTTCATCCATTTTTATTCAACTTTTTTTTTAACTTTTCCCCTTTTTTAACTTTTTTTAATTCTCTTTTTTTATACTTTTATACTTTCTTTTTTTTTACTTTTTTAAGAAATACAATAGAACTAAAAATTATAATAAAAACAGAGTAATTAAGATTATAAACTTGAGAGATGTAATGGATATTCTTAACATAGCCCAACCTTCTTTAACATTAGCATAAACCTAATTACATTTGAAAGATTAGATGCTTTATAAGTGAAAGGTAAAATAAAAAATATGTAGATGACAAAGAAAATTGGAAATATTAAGCTCAACAAGGTGACTAGAGATATAGAATATAGGCAGGTAAACTTAAAAAGGCTTAATCGATCCAAAGAGGGAGTAAATTATATCTATAACTTAGTGTTATAAGTTAAACAAGTTATAAGATTTTATAAATATAAACCAAATTATATTAATGTAAACAATCTCTAAATTAGTATAACAAATAGTAGTTTAAGATTAAGTGCTCAAATTTTGATAAAAATCACAACCTAAATATAAGGCAGACTAAAGAAACTAAAATAAACTTAAACAATATTTAAATTTTACCACAAGTCATAAAAATAATATTATCTTTAATATCGTCATCGGACAGGAGTCAAATCTAAGAAAAACAAAAATAATTACATATATTACAGTTTTTTTTAAGATTTTTGAAATTTTCTAATTTTAATTTTTAATTTTTTTAAATTGTTTTGTGAACAAAACAGTTAGATGCAATGCAAATATAGAGTTTTTACAAACATGCAGAAATACATTTCAAGAATGCTAGTCACTTTAATAAAACGAAGGTGCATTTCAAGAATTTTAAGTATTCCTTACCTTCGCCACCTTCAAACATGCACGCTACAAAAGAAAAAAAAATGCAAAGAAAAGAATATATAAACACACAAGACTACATTTTTGGACTATATCGAGACACATTTCAAGACCAATCCTTCACTCAGCCATCCCGACCTTAGAGAATATGAATCTTAAAGTTTTACAAACAAAACACCATTTTTTATTTATTTTTTAATTTTTTCGTTTTGTTTTTTAAAACTAGTATCATACTAACATAGACACAAAATTGAAAAATTTTGACAAAATTTGAAAAATTTTGACACAACCCTCTCTACAACCTAAATTGAACATTGTCCCCAATATTTAAGAAGATTAAACAAAAAAAACAATAACATATATAGCAGTTATTCAAAACACATAAAGAAAAATAAACATAAACAAATATGATGTAGGTAAAACTGAAAGATATAGAGTTTAGAGGAAGATCCAAATGTCGACAATGTTTTCTGCTTTCTTCCTTCTTCCAATCCAGCTTTGAAGTTGCAGTATGTGTCTCAAGAGTGACAATTTGCATCTTCTCGAGAAATTCCTTAACAGTATGTGCAGAGATAAAAATCCTTTTATTTGACTCTTCAATAAAGCTTTGATCATAACATTTTCTAAAAACTAAGCAAACTGTCAAAATAACCATTTATATTTAATAGTCCAACTAGTTTAGAGTGTAGTATTAACAATTTCCAACTAGTAATAGCAAAAAGTTCTTCTAGAATTCCTAGACTTCCAAATAAAGCAACAAAAGCATAAGAGGCACACTCCAATCTTTTATTCGCTCAGGGATACCTGTAACTATTTTTTCAACTCCAATGGTGGGTCCACACAAATGATTTTCAACAAAGATACCTAGAATAAAATCTAAGGCTCTAGTACCTCCAGAACAACTTCTTACAGCAATAGTACCCATTAAATCTTGACTACTCTTCTATATTAGCCAAAACATAACCTAAATGAAATGCAGCTTCTATGTAATGTGTACCTTTTCTTGAACTAGAATCGCAAAACACAGAGACATTTGTGAAGTTTTGAGATGATTTGGATGAAGTTGCTATAATGGATACTAAAACTAAGACTCCTTTTTTATGTTTTATTTTTTTAAACTAACTCTATTTTTACACCGCTTCGAGTAAAACCTAAAATGAAAAGGGATCTTATACTCATCTAAGTAAAATGTTGGGTAAAATTAGGTAAAGAAAGCTATGAAGACAGGTAGAACAGATGGATAGATATGATATAATTGTAAAACTTTTGAAAATTTTCACCTAACAAAATGATATACCTTTTGACAAACAAGACACTGTTATACAACTTCTGACGAAATGGGACCAAATTTTACAAGATCAAGACAAGATTTATCTTACACGACACACAACACATCTATTAAGGAAAATAATGCATCTGGCAGGAAAGTGAAAATATTATTATTAAAATATAAAACAATACAATTACAATTATTAAACATCTACTGTAAAGATCACACAAAAACAATTTTCTTTTTGTTGATGAAATTTTATTCAAGAATGAATTGAAGAAAACTTATATTCATCAGAACGTGTCTTTAGAAATTCTATCACTTCATCTTTCTGATGATTTTTTTTAATTAAGATCATGAACATTTCTCGAATAAATTTTCAAAGGAAAAACATACAAAAACAAAGAAAACTTTACAAATCTTACTTCAAACTAGGGGGATCTAGAGTCTACTTTTCATCCAACATCCATGCAAACTAAACAGTTGGGCCTTTTAACATTAGATTCTCAAGGCGTCCTTTCTTAGCATGAAATTGAGGCTAGAGTCTAGAGATTACTTCTTGAACATATCCACTAGGATCGTCTAGAAGAGAATCATGAAGATCATCTAAGTTTTCTTTTGAAAGGCCATCCTTACAGAAAAGTATTTTATCTAATCTATTGGTAGGCACAAGACCTTTTGATTTACAATTATGCTCATAAATTTGATGGGAACACTTAGGACACTTTGAAGCTATGGCTCGGGCTCTTCTTTTCCTAGCACACAGACTCATACCCATCCTTGGTGTCCCTATATTATTTACATCACTAGGACAAACAAGACCTTCTATATACACTTTAATATCAGTTGGAAGTTTAAAACGAGAAAGTACATAAATTCGAGTGATTCTAGTTTTCTACTTCTTTCTAATTTCTTTTTGAGAAAGATAAAGAAAATATTTCTTAAGATGCTCTTACTTAGGATCCATGGTGAAAGAAAAAGAAAGTTGAGATTCTTAAAAGTGAATTGAAAATTTGGGAAATTTTTGAGAGATTTGAAAGCTTTTAGTGTATTTGAAAGTGCTATAGAAGATTTTGTGGGAGTAAGAGAGAATAGATTGAAGGATTTCTAGAAAATTTCTAGGAATTCTAGAGAAAATTTAGAGAGAATTTGAGAGTTTGAGAGACAATGAGAAATCTAGAGAGAGAAAGAGCAAAGAGTTTTACGTGCAGTGGAGGAATAAAAAAACAATGGATAGTTTACTGCTTAGGCACAAGGAAAACTGTACACACGTGGCACATTAGTCTAAACAATGGTGGGCTAAACTAAAATAGGCTAAGTAAAAGTAACCTAGCGGATTACTAAACATTATAACATTTATTAACAAACAAACTAAAAATATTTTTTGTTTTTTTAATTTTTATGTGTTTTTAAAGTTTTCAATTTTTTTATTTTTAATTAAAATTAAAATTTACAAAAGTCTAAAACTCAAAAAAATTCATTCATAACTATTCCATTAAAATGCATTTCTAGAGACCACTAATACGAAAATAACAACTAATTAAACTTGATTATATCCTCCATAACCTTGGCCATTTAAACAAATATTTCCAAAAATTATTTTCTAAATTTTAAGAAAAACAACGCACAAAATAAAAATAAAAATTACACACTAAAAACAAAAACAATAGAAAATACTACTACTTTTTAATATTAAAAGATTCTTTATTTGAGTCTAAATCTATATAAATAAATTCAACAGAGGAAGTTAAACCATCATTTGAAGTTGGTTTGTAAGAAAAGAAAAGTCCCCAAAAGCTTTCATCATTCAATGCTTCTTAGTATTGCTTATCAATATCATTCACAACACAATCAATTACTTGTGGTGGACTATTACTGGGCTCATAATGACTAAGAGTAAAGACTTGCCACCAACCTAAGTTACCCCTAATTTTTAGAATTTTTTTATAGGATCAAATCTTTATTTTCAACAGGTTCATTTTTAGCAACAACTTCTTTTCCTAAATCAAGAATTCCCTTTCTTAAATCAGGTTTTTCAATGTTACTTTTTATTACTATGGAATTCTCAACTTTATGTATTTCATTAATTAAAGCAGTCACGAAACAAGTTCCAACTTTTGATGGATCATTCATCTTAAAAAAGTTGACCAAACTTTAATGGATCAGGCAATCCAACAGAGGTACTTCCTTTAATAAATTTGACTTTATATATTTTACCTATAGGTTGCAACATATTGAAACCATTGAATTCTGAAGTCATGTTTCCAAAAGATAATTTTAGGATACGATTCTACAATTAATCAAGGCATTTGAAGTTGCAAGAAATGGAGACTTAAAAATTTGAAGTGGAAACAGGTTGCGTGTCCAAAACAATAAAGTCTACTGGGAAGTAAAATTTATCAATTTGAACTAAAACATCCTCAACTATTCCTCTTGGAATTTTCATAGAACAATCAGCTAACTGAAGAGTAATAAAAGTTAACTTAAGTTCACCTAAACCTAATTGCCAATAAACAAAATAAGGTAAAAGATTGACACTAGCATCAAGATCTAAGAATGCATGATCAATTTGAGTATTACCTATGATACAAGAAATTGTAGGATAGCTTGGATCTTTTTACTTCAATAGTGAATCATGTTGAATAATGAAACTATTATTCTCAGCTAAAAATGTAGTTTTAGTCATATTATGCTTCCTTTTAATTATACAACAATCTTTTAAAAATTTAACATAACATAGAACTTGTTTAATTGCATCTAAAAAGTGTAATGTTAATCTTAACTTGCTTAAAAAGTTCAAAAATTTCAACATTCTTATCATACTTTTCTTTTAAAAGCAAGGCTTGTAGAAAAGGAACTTTTGGAATAAATTCTCTTTAGAAATAACATTTTCTTTCTTAGAACTTCCCTCATTATTATTTACTTTTTCATCACTTTTTAAAATTGAACAGTTTTACCACTTTGAACAGTTTTAATAAAATTTGGTTTTTTCTTTAACTGCAAGTGAAGAAGTGAGCTTAGAAATGGACTATTTAATCTCATGAATGTCTTGTAAAGTACAAGTATTATGAACTTCTTGTTTTTGAATGAATGCTTTTTGAGCTTGCATGAATGATTGTAAAGTGTCTTCAAGAGTTTTGACTCAAGAATGAAGATTTTTAGAAGGTGGAAATGTTAATGAGGCCTTTGGAAATTTTGTGAATTTGATGAAAATTGTGGATTCAGAGGTTGTTGTGGAAATAGTGGACGATTTTAAAAATTTTGAGGTAGTGGTGGTAGTGGCTGCTGTGGTTGATCATTCCTTCAACTAAAATTAGGATGATTTCTTCATTATGGATTATATGTGTCAGACTGTGGAGATGGAACAAGTTTCCTAAGTTGCTTTTGCGTTATAGAAACAACACCTTTTCTCCTTTTTGGATATTCTATAAACACACACACCTCTGAATGTGCTTCCAACTTATTCGCTTCTTTGTCCAAGACATAAGTAAGACATCCCTATATATGAATATGGTTTAAAGATGTTTTCCTACCCTTTCATAGCTCGTGAGTAGTCTTATAAATCGATTTTAGAGGCACATTGTTCAAAAGATAACAAGCAGTTTGTAGTACATATCCCCAAAAAGATAAAGGTAAGGTCGAATAATTCATCATGGATCTAACTGTTTGCCATGGTGCCCTAAGGATTAAATATTGTAATAAGTTTTTAGAGACATTTTATCAATAAAAAGTTTATTTATTGTTCATATACATTTGTATAATTCACTTATTCATGGGACCCTTCTTTTAAAAATTGGACAGTCATAAGTAGAATGACCTAGACTTTCAGAAACACTATACAAAGTTTCAGTCTTAGGCTTCTTAGCATTCTTTTGTTCCATGGCTCCAACCTTTCCTAAAAAACTGGCAATCCTAGCACTTAGATCATTTTGTTGACTAAGTTGATGAACACTCTTTGAGCATTAACAAGATTAGACCTAATTGAACCTTTAGAATTAACATGTTGCTAATATTGAGAGTTTTCAGCTAAGTTATCCAGAAAATCTAATGCTTCATCGGGTTCTTTATCAAGGAATTCTTCATTACATATTATTTCAATAAATTAACGGCTTTCAAACCTTCATAAAAGAAACTAATATAATGCCATTTTTTAAAACCATGATATTGGCAAGAGTTTAATCATTAAAATTTTGAATATCATGCCATCCCTAACATAATTCAAAATAAACTTCCTTTGCATTCTGAGAAAATTTTGAATTCGTTTCTTTGAAGCATTGGTTTTATGAGGTGGAAAGAATTTCTTTAAAAACTCAATTTGCAATTCTTGCCATGTACCAATTGACCTAGGTTTTAAAGATGTAAGCTAAGTTTTAGCCTTGTCTTTTAAAGAAAAAAGAGAAAAGTTTTAGCCTAACAATTTCATTTGAAACATCTTGGTCAATGAAGGAAGCACAAACATCTTCAAACTCTCTAAAGTGCAAATAAGATTTTCAAATTCTAAACCATGAAAATTTGAAAGCAAATTGATCATTCTTGATTTAAACCTAAAGTTATGGGCATTAAGTGGAAAAACCAGACATGAGAGGGTGGATTCTCAAGGTGATTGCAAATGATCTTACATTGAACAAATAGAATTAATGAGTTGTTGATTAACAATGTTTTGATTTTTAACACCTTCATCATCAACCATTTTAGGTAAATGTGAAGACACAACAAAAACTAAAGATGGGTATAAACTTTTCCTAATCAATCTATGAGTTTTAGAAGCATGAGACCAAATAGGCATACAAATTATATAAAATATTTACAGAATTTTATAGACAAGATATTAAGCTTTTCTTTATTTAAAGAAAAAAAGTAGTAAGTGAAAAGCATCCGCCTTATTTATTTTGTAGATTTTGAGAATTATATCCTTTAAAAATATTCAAAAGAAAGATTAGTAGAACAAAGGCTCCTTAAAAACCAACCTCTTAGTCAGAACAACGTTCTTGGAATGACTGTTGTTGGGAGAATCTCTAAAAGTAACTGGTTATGGGAAAGGTTTTCGAACCAACGCTAGTCCTAAAACAGAACTTTCTCAAAGAATACTTTTTATAAAAACACAATTTATTAATAAATTATGAAAAACCTAATTTCAAAATTTATGAAGTTTTATTTCTTAGTCAAAACCTAAAACTAACAAAATAATATATTACAAAGAAAAGAAAATAAAAAAAATTTAAGATTTTTAGAATTTTTTAATTATGAATAGTAAAGTGAATAGTTCCTGACATGAATAGAAATTATGTAAATAGTAACTTATATAAAACGGATGTAGATTTACATGAGCAATACTCAACTCCTACAGAACAACAAATATTAAAAGAAAAGAAATAAAACAAAAAATAAGCTAGTAAAATAGTAAATGATAGGAAAAAGAAAAGACAATAGACAAAATATACTGCATTGAAAATAATTTTGTTCCCTGGCAATGGTGCCAAAAACTTGACTTGGTTTTAAAATATAGAATCCGATATAACCCTAAGTATAAGGTTGTCTCAAGTAAGAAATACTCGGTGAATCCAAGATCGAACCCACAGAGAAGGATTTTGATTATATTAACTTTTTATTTATTTAGAAGCTGAAAAATACTAGGATTAATATTTATTAGTTACAAAATAAATTAACAATAGTTTACACATTTTACAGAATTTTTCGATTTCAAAATTTCATTATTATAGAACTTCAATAATAAGCAATGTAACTTAAATTAAAATGGAACTTAGACAATAAGTGCAATCAATTTAAAATAACAACAATAATAACAACAAATTAAATGGGGTAAAACAGTAGTTATAATAAAGCTAAGGTTTAAAGGCTTCGTTCTAGCAATTAACTCAAACAAATTTTAGTTTTTCTAAGTATTTATTAATTGGTTTAAGAATACATTATGTCATCCTACATCGATAATAAATCAAGCATTACAAAGCATTTATTATACCATTTCATGTCAATAATATAGCAAAAACTCAACTTAATAAAGGAGCAGAATTTTAACATTCCTTAACCAAAAAAACAATCAAAATAATAAGTTAAGTATTTACCGAGTCATTCTCTATCCATAGCTAATCAAGATTCTCCCAAGCATTATCTACGCCAGTCTATGTCATTAAAAAGTGAAAATCGAAATGTTGGCAGAGTTCTAACTAAAAAATATTAAAATCCTAAGTTTTTTAAAAAATATTTTGACATTATAACTACTTAGAAAACTAAGAAAAACTAAAAATATTTGGAATGACTTTGTTAGAGTTTCCCCTTCTTACCTTAGCTAAAAAGAAAAATTAAAAAGGCATATTTAAAATAAAATAATAGAAATATTATGGAGCATAATTTTTATAGCATAAACTGAGAAATATTTTATAAAAACTAAAACTAAAAAAACTAAATATGAAAAAACTAAACTATTTATGTAAATAGTTATTTTATACTGTGATGGGGTTGCTGATATTAATTTATATTTTTTTTACTATATTCTTTGTTGAAATTTCGATTGCAATTTGACAAATTGCAAGATTTTTAAAACATTTTTTCTCTTTTTTTTCCTCTGCTAGCCTTCCTCAGTATCTAAAATTTCGGTCGTTGTTCGGTGTAATTTACCAGCAAGAGGTACAAGTGTGCCATGATCTCAAGCATCGATTATGAGCTCTAATGGCTGAGTGACGCAGAAAGAAATGGGGCCAGTGGGTTCTTAGGCCCAGGAACACAGACCATTGGATTAAGTCAACAAACGACAGAGATTGAACAGTGACCGAGAGCATGTGATAATGGCTTCACTCAATCAAATACAGTATGAGATTCCCGCTGACAAAAGGGCCTAGTTTTGGTGGCTGGCATGCTTTTGTCGACGCGTGTTTACACGCGCCAATCAGAGTTCACCACATAGCTTCCACTTATTGAATTCAAATCTTCTTTGTCTTTTTAATGCATTTGTTGTCGCCCATTTTGGTGTTATTTTACTTCATTTTCTACTAGATTTTAAATCTAAAAATAAAAAATTAAAACAAAATTAATTATTTTATGAACATAATATTTTCAATAATATTATAAATATTTATTTTACATTAACATACTATTTAGGAAGAGTAGTTTTAACCACTATCTCAGTTATAAAATGTGTAAGGCTCTACATGCTAAAGTAAAAAAGAAAAAGTTGTTACAGTATAAAGCTCTTACATGCTACAGTAAAAACAGTTCTAACCGTTGGTCTCCACCACCATACCAAACACCCTATAAAACACATAAAAAATAATTATAAACTTCTAAAATTTCAGTCTCTTCCGGTTTGATATAGATATGATTTTTAAGGCTCGAAAATATTTTTTAAAATTATTAAAAATATCATTTAACATATTTACAAACTTAAAACACACTATAAAACATACTAAGACTTAAAATAAAATTAGCACTCATTATTTTTATGGTTTTAATTGATTTCAAACTAAACTAATATTTTACATATGAAAATGATTTTGAAAATTACCAAAAATATTAGCAACCATAAAAACTTATTAAAAACTTATATTTAAATATATTTTTATGTTAAGACACTAAAATACTATTTGTCACATAATTGCTATTAATTAAGGAATTCAACAAGAAATACTAATGCAAAATAATTGATTTTAGCTTTAAAAAATATGCATTTTCTAGGTCTCCTCACTTAGGAGGATGAGATCCAAAGCTTTTTGTCCACAACCATGGAGACTCCAAATGCAAAAGACGATCGAGACATTGGAGAAGGCAAGCAAGATTGCCAAGATTAAGACACCAGAGACGGCGATCGATCAAGGATAGTCGATGGAGACAGAGCTACGAATGATTTTTTTGCTAGTTGCGTTCATGTGTGCCATTAGTTCTGGCGTCATAGCGGCAGAAGATTATCTTCTGAAGACATCACAATGGATAGTGTCGAAGCTCCAGATCAACACAGGGGAATGGGTGGGTGTTTGGGAAAAACCAGAGAGAGAGGAAGAGAAAGAAGGAGAAAAGAAAGGAGGAGAAAGAAAGCAAAGATATTTTGAAATTAGATTTGATTTTATGCCTTTTAAGGGTAATTTGGTCTTTTTATGCTTTTAAAAAACTGGCTAAATCAGCTATTATTTACATATTTTCAAAATACTTGACATTATTTACTAATGGCTTATTAAAATACACTATATGATGCAATTTCTCTAAAATGTTTCTCATAAACTAGTAGTTATGTATTTCACCAATTTTTTTTTATATTCACAAAAAACATGATGCATGAACATAAGTCCTTATTATTCAAATGATACTTGTGTAATTTCAAAAATGAAATAGATAAATTGAGAAATTATGTAATTAACTCATCAGTTGTGTTATACTCATTACTTAGGTGTATTTGGAGATTTATTTTTAATTTTTATTTGGTGTAGTATAGAAACCTTATGAAAGTTTTTTTCCTCCTTCTTTTTCTTCTTTTCTTTGTCTCTCTCTCTCTTTTATTTATTTATTTATTTAAAGCTTTAACGAACAATAAATGAATGGCTGATTTTGATTTTAGCACAAGCTGGGCGTTGCTATGTTTCAAGGGAACAAATAAAATAAAGAGAACACCAACATAGGAAGGTAATGTTAGACATGGTGCCCTAAAGATTAAATGTTGTAACAAGTTTTTTGGAGACATTTTATCAATAAAAAGTTTATTTATTATTCATGTTCCAAATGTAGTCCTCTTTATGTTCATTTCTATTGAATGTATGATGAGCAAATAAAAGTCTAAGACTATCAATCTAAACCTTTAAGATCGTACATATGATGGACAAATTATGCGAAAGACATGAATCTTAAAGGTGATAGCCTAAATGATAAGATCCCCAATCAAGAGGATAAATTTGGGCACTTTATTCATCCTAAAATTGTTATGTTGTCTACATCCCTAGCGGGAGATGACTTGCTTTGGTCATCAGAGTGGGACTTTGTGAGCAGAAACACTGTTATATGTCATAGGTGACGATATATTTGTTGAAAAAATAATACACAGCGGAATTTTAAAATTTTTATATCAAAGTATTTTCAAAAACACAAGTTTGACACACTATATGCATAAATTAACCAGATCTTACTAATCTTGTTTACCGAAAAGCTCTGCAATCTATGAAGAGAAGTAACATTTTAGAAGAGTTTCAACCAATTAGCCTTCTTTGCTATTCTTTACCCATGACCGGTATGTGTGGGCACACTCATACAGCTCTTCCACCAGGCGACTCTCCTTCTAATCAATTGAGAAATATACAAAGCTATAGTTCGTGATTTGTGAACAACAGCTTTTCAGGGAGTTTTAGAGCCTCACCAACAAAGTCTTACTCTAGATTTCTCAATTGATTTAAGCAATAATGAGTCTCACTCCCTTTTTTATAAAGGTTGGGCCTAAAAGTCAGTCCTTATCCGATAAGACCTCAAAAATTTGAATCAAAATCAATATCAGATAAAATCCGTGTGATAACGTATGATCTATTTATCACTTGGTTGGTGGGCCGAACTGGTCGATCGGCTTATCGGAACAGCTCCATCGATAGGCGAACCCGAAGATTGGCCTACCAAACTTACGATAAATGATCCCTATGAATGTTTTATTTTCCACCCGAGATTCTTGAGATAGAGCCTCAGTTTTAATTTAAATAATCCAATAGAGAAGTTATCTGATTAAAATAGTCAAATCTAGATAATGTCTAGGAAAATAAATATTCCTGATAATTCAACAAGTTTATCTTGAATTAATTTATTCAAAATTAATCCAACCAATAAACAGACATGAATTATCAGATCCTAAAAATTTAACAAGTTTATCTTGAATTAATTTTCACAAGTTAATTTAATTAATAAACAAACATGAATTATCTGATCCTATCGAATTTTCAGCCAATCTGATAATTTGACACAAGTCACCAATTATTAGAAAAGCACGCTAGATCATTACAAGATTTTTTATGAGCTAGTAAAGGGGACCTAATGGACCTATATAGTTCAAGCTCCCAATAATTATGAAACCCAATATCCTAAATATACATTTCATAATTATCAACTATAACGCTACTTTATTAAAAGCTTAGTACTGCACTCTCGAACTGTATAGAATTACGAAGCTCGTAGCTAAGTCTCCATGACATATTATAATGTATCATATCCCCATAGGATTATCCATAATCAGCTTAAGGATAAATTCTGTCTTACCTTCCCGATTATTTATATCTTACGTTCTATTATCTCAGTATTGAAAAACTTACCATCCAAAAATGGTATACCATTAGGTTACACCTATGTATCCAAATGGTTGAGCGCTCGAGTTTTTCAATTACAGGATAATGCATATAAGAGGATATCAACTATCCTTGAAAATGAGCTATGGATTCCATATCTATGAATAACAAGTCTATGTTATCAAGAGTCATGACTCCAATGTACCAGCATGCGCACCAACATAAAATGTGGATGTCACCCTTTGGTACATCAAAAGACATAAGTCAAGACAATGTGCCCATTATTCATCTCAGGATTAAGATACAATACATATGATTGTCTAAAGTGAATCAATTTATCGAGACAGAATTATTAATCCAAACCAATTCACTTTATGTCCTGATCCAACACATCGTCACCTATGACAATATGCCAATGTTTCTATTCACGAAGTCCACCTTCGATTGTCAAGACGAACCATCTCCCATTAGGGATATAGACAACATAACAACCTTTGCATAAACCACCAAACTTTATTCCCTTGATTGTGGATCTTATGATTTAGACCGTCACCTTAAGAATTGTGTCTTTCGCATAATCTATCCATCATATGCCTATTTCTTAAAGGTTTAGACCGACAGTCTCAGACTTTCGTTTGTTTAACATACTTTAAACAAATATGAACGTGAAGAGGACAACAATTTGGTATATGAATAATAAATAAATCCTTTTTTGATAAAAATGTTTTTGAAAACATATTATATTTTTATGCCTTAGGGCATACATGTCCAACAATCTCCCACTTGTACTAAGTAAGTAAATATAAGAAATCTTGCATCGCCATAGCTTCGACATGCCTCTCAATGACTCTCCTAGTAAGTTTCTTTGTGATGGATTAGCTAAATTATCCTCCGACATGATTTTGCAAACAGCGACATGCCCGCCTTCTACGAAGTCCTTTATCACATGATACTTTCGATCAATATGCTTACTCTTTTTGTGAAATCTTAGTTCCTTAGCATTAGTTACAGCCGTACTGTTATCATAGTATAGTGATACCGCCTTATGCATGCCAGGAACTACCTCAAGATCTCCAAGGAACTTATAAAGCGATACTATTTCTTTCGAAGCATCATTAGCTGCCACATGCTCGGCCTCCATAAATGAATCCAAAGTGCAATTTTGCTTAACACTTCTCCAATTGATGGCACCGTTGCTTAGAGTAAACACAAAACCAGAAGCCGATCTCCTCAAATCCATACAAGATTGGAAATCCAAATCAGTATATCTTAAAGGAGTTAAGTCCTCATCCGAATTCACAAGTACATACCCTCGAGTTCTTCTTAGGTAGTTGAAAATATGCTTGATTGCAACCTAATGGTTCGGTCTTGGATCCACTTGAAATTGACTTATAATCCTAACCGTATAACAAATATTTGGTCGTGTGCAAACCATGGCATACATGAGACTATCCACTGCCGAAGCATAAGGCACCTTCTTCATGTATTCTCCTTCTTCATTAGACTTTGGAGAGTCTTTCTTAGAAAGAGTAATTCTAGACCTAGATGGTTGCCCTTTTTCTTAGAATCCTACATTGCAAACCTCTTGAGAATCTTATCTATGTAGCCAACCTGGGACAAAGCTATCATTTTGTTCTTTCTATCCCGAAAAATCTAGATACCGAGAACAAAATTAGCCTAACCTAATTCTTTCATGTCAAACTATTTGGTCAACCATAATTTGACCGATGATAATGCCCCAACGTCATTGCCAATTAGCATAATGTCAACTACATAGAGCAGTAGGAAAACCACCGTTCCATCCTTAATGTGTTTATACACACATGGTTCATCCATATTTTGTGCGAACCCATAAGTCTTGATCACTTGATTAAATCTTATGCTCTAAGAATTGGAAGCCTACTTAAGTCCATATATTGACTTTAGTAGCTTATGAACCTTACCCTCATGACCTTGATCTTGAACCCGTCTAGTTGCTCCATATAAATGGACTCATCAAGATAGCCATTTATAAAGGCCGTCTTGACATCCATCTGTCAAATCTCGTAGTCGAGAGCGGTAGCTATGGACAAGAGAATGCAGATGGATTTAAGCATGGCTCAGACGAAAAGGTTTCCTCATAATCAATTCCTTCATTTTGCGTGTATCCCTTAGCTACCAGTCTAGCCTTAAAGGTTTTAACCTTTCCATCCACTCCTTTTTTTCTTCTTGTAGATCTACTTACACCCTATGGGTTTTACCCCTTCATGACGATCCATAAATTCCTAAACCTGATTAGTCTCTATAGAGTTCATCTCTGTGTTCATGGCCTCTATCCAAAGTTTCGAATCAACATCTTCTATTGCCTCTTCATAAGTGTAAGGATCCCTGTCATGTTTATCTGATTTAGCAAGAAGGCCTCACCATTGAACACATACCTCTCAGGTTGACGCTTGATCCTCCTACTACGACGAAGCCACTTAGGTTGTTGTTCGGGTTCGGTTGATTTTTCTACACTAATTGAAACGGTTTCATTCGGAACCCCTAGAGTGATCGAATCACTTGCTAACTACTCAAGTGCCACTTTACTTTGAGGCTTAAAGTCGCCCATGTAACTTTCCTCAAGGAAAGTTACATCACTTGATACTATAACCTTATTTTCCTTTGGGTTATAGAAAAAATCCCCTTTAGTCCTTTTTGGATATCTTATAAACACGTAAACTTTTAAACTTGCTTCCAACTTATTTGCATCCCTAAACAGGACATAAGCCAGACATCCATATATACAAATATGGTCTAAGGATGTCCTTTTCCCCGTCCACAACTTGTGAGAAGTTTTAAGAATCAATTTTGAAGGCACATTGTTCAAAAGATAACATGTGGTTTGTAGTGCATATCCCCAAAAGGACAAAGGTAATGATAAATAACTTATAATAGACCTAACCATGTCCAACAAAGTCTTACATCTTCTCTCAGCCATGCCATTCTGCTACAGAGTGCCCGGCACGGTCAAATGGGATATAATCCCATTCTCTAATAAGGGTCCTATGAACTCATCAGAAAGGTATTCTCTACCTCGATTGGATCGAAGTGCCTTTACGGGTCTACCCAATTGCTTTTCCACTTCAGCCTAAAACTCTCTAAACTTGTCATAAGTTTCGCTTTTGTGTTGCATCAAGTAAACATATGCATACCTTGAGTAATCGTCAATAAAAGTGACGAAGTACTCATACCTTCCTCGTGCTTAGATATTCATCGGTTCACAAACATCACTATGCACAAGTTCTAGAATCCCTTTGGCCCTATTGCCCTTAGACCCAAATGGTCTTTTGTTCACCCTTCAAACAAGATTCACATTGTGCTATAGATTCCACTTTTAAGTGACTCAAAGGTCCATCCCTTACCAACCTTTGAATCTTATTTAGGTTAATATGACCAAGTCGCAAATGCCAAAGATAAGTCTTATTAGAGTAAAAAGTTTTAAGTCTTTTAGAGTTATTATCATTCATCTCAACATTGAGCAGTAAGTCCATCTTTGGTTTCATAAAATATAGATTATTTTGCATCCATCCAGAATAGATAAAAGATTTATTTTTACGAATCACCACTTTATTATTAAAAGAAACCAAATTGGAGTCTTTAAATAAACAAGCTATAGAAATTAAATTCCTTTTAAATTTGGGAACATAAAAACAATCTCACAAAATTAAAATCCTATAATTATCAAAATGAAGATGGACGTCGCCCACTGCTTCAGCTAAGACCAAGGATCCATCACCCATTCGAAAAGTGAAGTCTTCATAAAGTAGACTTCTCGTTTCTTTGAAACCCCTGTAGAGAAACACAAACATGATTAGTTGTTTTAGAATCTATGACCCAAATGTCACTAGATTCCTTAACCAAATAAGTTTCTAAATACAGAAGATCATACCTACCTCCTCGGGAAAGGAAGTCCTTGCAATTCTTCTTTATGTGCCTGACCTTCTAGCAAAAGAAGCACTTTAGCTTCTTTGGGTTTTTCTTCTTCTCCTTCTTCTTCTTCTCTTTTCCGTTTGTAGGAATAGAGGACTTCCCGTTCTTGGCCTGTTGCTTCTTGCCATTCTCAGGGTTGGGATTGGAACCAGAAGCAACCGCCAAGTTAGCCTTGCCACCAGCAAGAGACTCCCTGATCAACAATTTGAACTCCTGAAACTGTTTCATCAACTCTATCAAGGTCCTATCCCATCTATTGCTTAAATTAAAAGTAGCTCTAAACGGAATAAATTCTATAGGCAGAGTCTCAAAGACCATAGTCATCTGAGTTTGAGCATCAATGTCAACTCCATTAGTTCGAGCCTTAGCGAGGTAACCCATGACCAACATCATATGCTCTTTTTCAAACATCCTTGGTCGCTGCTTACAGTTCAAGAGTTTTTGATGCGCTCCTTGCCGCTTTGTTAGGGCTTAGCCTCCAAACATGTCTTCCAGATTATCCAAGATCTGCCTAGCAATCTTATAATCCTCATGTTGAACCTGTAGCTTGTCATTCATGCTGGCCATAACATAGCAGCGGGCCTAATCATTGGCATTTTTTCAGCGATCATATGCTTGGATTTGCTCATTAATGGAATCTCCTATAGGCGTGGGAGAACATGGAGTTATTAGCATAAATTTGAGTTTCTCAAAGAAAAGGACGATGTTTAGGTTCCGTTTTCAATCATTATAATTCTATCTGATTAATTGGTTTTTGTCAAGTATCAATAATAAAGCGTTTTTAGATATTTTTAATCTACAGTAAAGAATCATATACCAAACATAAGCAAACATATCATAATAATTTAGTAAGATAATACAATCATGTATAGCATACAAATGTGTTTATGTATCAAAACTTTGAAAATTTCACAACCTTACAACGATAATTACCAACTCAGAATTCAACAAGCTCCTAAGGGAGTCATGCCAAAATTCAATCAGGAACACAAATCTCCTCCTAATTAATATATGCCATCTAGGACCCATGTGATCCAACATATATTAACAATCATTTTTTTGGCCATTAATTTCATTAACAGAGCTCCTAAGGGAGGTTAATAATAAAATCAACACGAGTGTATAACTATTGTTTCAAAAAAAAATTTCATGATTTACAATCACCACCTAGGGGTGTGCAACCATAAATCATGCTAAAATACTTTATCCTCTAGGAGATCAAACCAGATACATGATGAAGTCCCTTCCTAGGGGTTAGAACTACCATGTGCTACTTATGGGCCAACGATGGAGGCCGTAGGTCCTTTTTTTGAAAACCTTCTCTCACTCACTCTTTTGAAATGGAGGTTTATTTTATAAACATGCATGAACAATTTTTAATTGAATGGCACTCTCTATTCTATATGCCATGTTATCAATATACATGGTAAATCATATTATAATGCAGACAAACAAAACAATCAAGCAAAGTCACAAGCAAAATAATAATAAATAATTGTAATATTATGGTTTCACCCTAGAGAAAAAAAAACAAAGATTACAAGAGAATAATCAAAATATTTTATCGATTCTTCATCCTAGAATTTTCAAGTTGTATCGTTCTTCATGTAACTTCCATCTTCAAGTCTTCAATCTCGCATAGATCAAAAACTCCATATTTTTGATCATATCTAAATTTAATGTTTCTTAGAATTGTCCCAAAAAAATCAAAACTACACCAAAAAAGGCACTTTTTTTGAAAAATTTACAGCTTTTTGCTGTTATGCTGATCTATGTGATTGGCCTACCGGTCAGATCTATCGACCTACCAATTTTTCAGGTTGGCCTATCGATTATGACTATTTAGCCTGCCACCAGAGCCATCAGATTTTTGCCCCGCTGACGGCCTGCCAAAGCTGAAGTCCAGCCTACTAATCTGCGACCATTGGCCTACCGAACTAAAGGGTTCAACATGTCAACTGAGTAGAAATCATGTTTTTCTAGAAAATATAATTTTTTAATGCAATTTATCAATTTTATTTTCAAGAATTCAAAAACATAAAATTAGAGACTTAGGAAATACCTGGGGAATGTTATCATCTATCTTCTAGATCCGTCTTCTAGTTCTGTCTTCTCCAAATGATTATTGAATTACAAAATTCTTACAAATTTAAATTAAATAGTAATTCCTAAACAGAGATGATAGTCTGTCATCTAATTACATAAAACAACCTAAATACATATTCTAACCTTTAAGAAACCATAACCGACATTAATTAATTAATTAATTAATTAATTAATTAATTAATTAATTAATAATAATTTAATCAACTATAATTAATTAATAAACATTCACCATATAATCTATGACAACATATAAATGTATAGAAGCTCTAGAATGCCAACTCTTTAAAAAATCAATATTCAAACATAGGAGAGATCAAGATCATATAATTTATTCATATAGCATGATCACAAACATGCAAATTTATGTAAAAACCTGGCTCTGATACCAATTGTTGAAAAAATAGTACGCAATAGAATTTTAAAATTTTTATACTAGAATATTTTCAAAAACACAAGTTTGACACAATATATGCATAAATTAATCATATCTTACAAACCTTGTTTGTTGAGATGCTTCGCAATCTATGAAGAGAAGTAACATTCCAGAAGAGCTTCAACTAACTAGCCTTCTTCACTCTCTATCCATGACCGGTGTGTGTGTGGGCACACTCGTACAGCTCTTCCACTAGGCAACTCTCCTTCCAACCAATTGAGAAATACCCAAAGCTATAGTTCGTGATTTATGAACAATAGCTTTTTAGGGAGTTTTAGAGTCTCACCAGTAGAGTCTCACTCTAGATTTCTTAATTGATCTAAACATCAATGAGTCTCACTCCCCTTTTTATAGAGGTTGGGCCCAGGAGTCAGGCTTTATTAGATAAGACATCGAAAATTTAAATCATAATCAATATTAGATAAAATCCACGTGAAAACGCGTGATCTATTTATTGCTCAGTCGGTAGGCCAAACTAGTAGATCGACCTGCCAAACCAGCTCCATCAGCAGGCCGAACCTGAAGACCGACCTGCCTGTCATGCCCTAAAGACCAAGAGATGATGTGGCAGATTAATTACATTAATTAGGTCAAATTTTTAATTAAAACACAAATTAAAGAATTTAATTAATTATGAAAAATGTGACAATTTAAAACCTTTTTAAAACGATTATTATAATAATAAAATAGACAGACAAAAAATAAAATAAAATAAAATAAAGAAAAGGAAATATGTGTCGAGTCCCACCAGGCCCACATATTGTGTACACACATATTATTAATAATAAATAAATTACAACCACAGTCCGATATAGAAAAAGAAGTTAAAATGATACATGCCTTGATTAATTAATACAAATAACCTACTCGGGGTCTTTTACTACTTGTGAGTCTAGTCAATGGACTTTCCATCAATCCTAAGCTGGATTCTACCTAGAGGGGAAGGGTTTGAAAATAAAGAAAATGTGAGTGAAAGGCTCAATAGGATTAGGTTTCGAAAACAAGTAATTTGAATATATAAAATTTATCATTCAAGAAAAATGTTTAGAAAATAGAATTAAACAAATAAATGGATAAATAAATTCAATAAAATCAGTCTTACGAAAAACCATTTATTGTCTAACCAGAAAGGATATTATTATCTTTTCTTACGGAAACTATAAGTATCACCATCATAGTGGCCCAACTGGGTTTCAAAACCTATCCCCAAGGTCGCACTCTACACGACCCAATCTCTGAGTATGACATCATGCCCATCTGTGCATTTCTATAGTGATTAAAATCTCATTTTACTAAGTATATTCATTTACATTCATTATGCGGTTCATTATAAAAATCACCTTATTCTAGTGTTTATGAAAACAATTGATGAAAATCTTTTTCAATCATTCATTGAAAATATTTTGAAAGGAATCTTTTTAGGGCCAAAAATCTTTTAAAAACTTGACTACCAAGGAAGGGGTAGAAGTCCTACCTCAATATCCATGCCAATGTCCAACACCGCAGTCTTGATCCGCTATACGTTAGCTCCATAGAACCATGAACAACCTTAAATATAAACTAAGTTTATGAATATCTAGCTTAGGATATCCTACACTACTAAGCTATCTCATGGTGTCTTAGTGTGCCATTTGTATTTATAAAATCACATTATAAGATTAAAATCTCAATCTGGGTTTAAAATAGGAAAAAGTGTGAAAATGACAAACTTTTACAAAGTCTAGTCAACCTACCGGTTTCCCTGGTTTGGCTTGTCAAACTACACATTTAGCCTCCTGGCCATCTGGGTCCAGCCTATCGAACCTACTATCAATCCGGCCTACCGATAACATGAATCCTACTTGCTAGACTCATAAATCTGGCCTGCCAATCGCGAAGTTTGGCCTACTGAAATAGAAAATTCTAGAAAATTTCATACTCGAGTCTTGGCCTCCCCAAGCCCAAATCCTCGTTTCCAACCTATTTTCTCAATTTTCAGGCATACAAAACACTCATATATGATAGAAAAATATGGTAGAGCAATTTTAAACTAATTTAAACAAGTTTTATATAGAAAATTTCAATTAAATCTGAAAATGGGAAATAGAGGAAAAATAGAAAAACTTGATTCAAATCTGTTTTTCATCAAACCAAGCCAAGATTCTAGATGTTTTGAGTTCTACAAACTTAGATTCAAGGTTTTTTAAGCTCAAAGAAGCTCGCATTTCAAAATGCAAAGAAAATAGAAAAATTAGAAAAAGTTTGAAATTTTAAAAATTAACCTTGATTTAATCTTTGAATTGAGTTTGTCGTTGCTCAATCACGTTCCCAAGCTTCTAATTCAATGAAGGATTAATATTTGAGCTTAAAAGTTTTTGAATTAAAAGAGAGAGAAGAGAGAAAGAGAGAGGCAGTGAGTGGGAAAGATGAGAGAGAGAGAATGAGCTGGGAGAGAGAGAGAGAATGAGAGTAAGCAAGAGAGTGAGGGAGAGTGACAGTTAAATAGAGAGGAAAATGGGTGGTTTTCAATAAGAAAACCATGTGCAATACACAAATTTCAAATGGGACGTGTTTGATATTTGATAAATTATTTTATTTCAAAATTTAAAATAACAAATAAAAATAATCAAGAGTAATTAAATTTGATTAAAATAATTAGAAATAACAATAATTTAGAAATATCACAAAATAGTCAGATTAAGTTTAAAAATATATTATGGCATACTAATTCACCATTTTATACACTAAAAACCACTTAATTAATTTCGGGGCGTTATAACTCTCCACCCCTAAAAGATATTTCATCCTCGAAATTGCAATCAACTCAAAAACAAAATAAGTGCAGATACAAATCCCGCATGGTCGATTTTAACTCTCAAGTGGCTTCATCAACCCCGTGATGCTGCCACGTGATTTTCACTAATGGTATGTCGCGACATCATAAGTTGATCACTTTTCGATCGATAATATGAACCGACACCTCCTCGTATGTTATGTCTTCTTGGATCTGCACATCATGAATGAGACGATCTTCCTTCGCTTAGGTGGACACTTCCAAAGCATCGATACATGAAATACATCGTGAACATGAGAGAGCTCGAGAGGAAGATTGAGCCGATAAGCGACCACATCAATGCATTGAGTAATCTCGAACGGCCCAATGTATCTTGATGCGAGTTTTCCACTTACACTGCATCATGATATACGTTTGCATGGTGAAACTTTAAAGAGAATGAAGTCTCCTACTTCAAATTCTATGGGTCAGTGTCTTAAATCCACATAACTCTTCTGTCTACTTTGAGTTGCCTTCAACCGATCTTGAATTACGATGACCTTCTTGTTACTGTCACAGATTTCATCTTGCCTGAGAACAATCATGTCTTTTGGTTCTGTACAACATATCGATAACCGACATAGTCGTCCATATAAGGCTTCAAACGGTGCCATGCTAATGCTCGCTTGATAATTGTTGTTGTACACAAACTCTGCCAGATGCAAATACTTCTTCTAGTTTCCGTCAAAGTCTAACACACACACACACGTAACATGTCCTTGAGGATTTGGATAACCCGTTTAGATTGCTTATCGGTCCAAAAATGAAATGCCTTGTTGAAGTTCAACCCCGTTCCCAAGGCCTCCTTAAAGCTCCTCTAGTACTTGGCATTGAATTGGGTGTCTCTATCGGATGTGATGGATAAAGGAACTCCATGCACCCACACTATATTCTATAGGTATAACTCCCTAAAAACTCTCCTCGAGCATATTGACTTGAAAGAAATGAAATGTGTCAATTTCGTCAACCTGTTGACAACAACCCAAATCGTATCATGCCTTTGGTCCGTCCTTGGCAAACTGGTAAGAAAATCCATCATGATGTGCTCCTATTTCTACCCTAGGATAGGAAGTGGCTGAAGCTGACTTACGGGCTTCTAGTGTTCGGCCTTCACCTGCAGTCAAGTTGCACACTTGGCCACGTATTCCTAGACATCCTTCTTTATGCCTCTCTACCAATATTGCCTCTTCAGATCACGATACATCTTCGTGCTCCCTAGATGAATAGGGAACTGAGACTTGTGGGCTTCATCCATTAAAGCCTTCGTCACTTCCGTGATTACTGGAATGCTAGATGTTCCTTGAAGTACAACGATCCGTCTGCATGTATTCTCCATCCTTAAATTGCTCTCCATTTTGAATTTGCATCTAGATTTCCTATAGGTGTTGGTCTCGCCACTGATTTTGTTTCACCATCTGAACAAGAATTTGGGTAGTTTCCATGTGATATACTTAAACTCGATCGTAGTCTTTATAGTATTGTAGCCCATACTCACTCACTATTGCATCTCTTTTCCAGTCTTTTAGAGCCAAGCAAGTGAGAATCCCTAAAGACTTTCTATTGAGTGCATCAGCGACTACATTAGCTTTCCCAGGATGATACTGCAACACGAAATCATAATCTTTCATGTATTCCATCCACCTTTGCTGCCTCAAGTTCATATCCCTCTGAATAAACAAATACTTCAAACTTTTATGGTCAGAGAAAACCTGAAACATCGCCCTGTACAAATAGCATCTCCAGATCTTTAGTACATGAATCACCGCTGTGAGCTCAAAGTCATGAATATGGTAATTTCACTTGTGAGGTCGTAGTTGTTTCGATCCATACTCCACCATGCGTCCATGTTTCATTAACACGCATTCAAGTCCTCATCCTGAAGCGTCCGTGTAAACTTCATATGGCTCATCACTATTCAGGATAATCAACACCTGAGCTATAGTCATCCGATTCTTTAACTCTTGGAGGGCAAACTCGTATTCTTCATCCCACTCGAATATGACACTCTTCCTGATTAGTTTTGTAACGGAGCCGCTATCTTCGGGAAGTCCTTTACAAATTTCCTATAGTATCCCACGAGCCCCAAGAAACTATGAATCTTAGCCACATTCCTTGGCCGTTTCCACTCCACTGTGGCTTCTACCTTAGATGGATCCACTGAAATGCCTTTTTTGGAGATGACATGTCCCAAAAATTTGACTTCTGTCAACCAAAACTCACAGTTTTCTTTCTTGGCATACAGCTGGTGCTCTCGCAGAGTCTGAAGCGTGATCTTGAGATGCTGCTCATGCTCCTCACAAGTCTTAGAGTAGACTAAGATATCATCGATAAACAAAATCACAAACTTATCCAAATAAGGCTTGAATATTCTGTTCATTAGGTCCATGAAAGCTGCCGAAGCATTTTTCAACCCAAATGGCATCACTAGAAACTAAAAGTGTCCATATTGGGTCCTGAAAGCTGTTTTAGGAATGTCCTCTACCTTAATCCTGAGCTGGTGGTATCCCAACGACAAATCTTTCTTCTAAAAGTATCGCGAACCTCCCAACTGATCGAATAACTCATCGATCTTGGGCAAAGGATACTTGTTCTTTACGGTGACCCGATTTAGCTGCTGGTAGTCTATACACAACTTGAGGGTTCCATCATGCTTCTTAGCGAACAAAACCGGCGCTCCCCACAACGACGTGCTATTCTAAGTATATCTCTTGTCAGCAAGCTCCTGAAGTTGCTCTTTCAATTCTTTCATCTCTGTCGATGCCATCTGATAAGGTGTTCCAAAAATCAAAGCCGTTCTCAGAAGCAACTCAATGCCAAACTCAATTTTCTAATGTGATGCTAATCTTGGTAAGTCTTCAAGGAAAACATCTTCAAACTCATCAACTATTGGAATTGCTGCATTTCTTCCCGATACATTGAACTCTCCTTCTAGGTTCATAAGAAAGGTATAGCAAGCTAGATTCCTTCGTCCTCCAAGACATGTCTTCATGAGACACTCACTCATTATTCGATCATTACTACCCTGGTAAGTGATCGTCGTTCCCCTATCAGACACTAAAGTCACTCTCCTAAGTTAACAGTCTATGACTAAATTGTACTTGGACAACTAGTTCATTCCTAAGATTACATCATATGAGCTCATGGGGATTACAATCAAATCACTCTTCATAGTCTCACCCCCAATCTTTATTTTATAAGATTTACATACATAGTTCACACACACCCGCCCCAAGGGTGAAGCAATTACTAAGGGCTCATCAAACTCTTCTATCTCTAACCCCAAACAATGTACAAAAGAACTTGAAGTGAGAGAATGAGTGGCACCAATATTGAATAAAACATGCGCTAAGGACTGAGAAACTAAAACCATACCATCGACAACCGCATTGCTGGTCTGGGCATCCGAACTCCTTGATGTCATGGTGTGAACTTGAACTGGAGCTTTCCCTTTTCCTCTACCAACATTGCTAGGTCCTGGATTAGTCGGTCGATATTGCTACAGTAGAGGTGACTGCATGTTAGCTGTACTTGGCGCTCGATATTGAGGGGCATTGCATTGGAAGTTCTACGGTTGCTATCCTTATGCTGGGTGTGGTAGTTGCTGAGGGGTGAACTGATGGAACTATAGTTGAAGGAATTGCTGAGGCGGAGGTGAGTCTAAGGCTGAGGCTGATGACGTGATCCTTCTTTGGGTTGAAGTCCTAGACGAGTACTCCTGATCGGGCAATTCCTCTTAATGTGTCCCAATTACTGGCAATAGTGGCAATGAAAGATTTAGGGAATTGCTGTGCCCATTGCTGGATGAACTGCTGCTTCTACTATTCACGTTACCATGTTGATTCTTCCCTTAAGTTGGACGGTTGCTAGTACTCTGCCTGCCGCTCCTTTGTGGTCCTCCTGACGTCCTTGCTCGATCCTCACAGTAGTGTGCATAATCGTTTTCCATACATATAGCTGATGACACAAGCTCACCAAAATTACTGAGTCGCAAGGCAACCTGAGCAAACCTACCCAACTCGTTAAACATTGCCTCGTACTCCCAAACTGACTCATCACCCTGCTCCAATCTATAAAATTCAGTAGCCTTTTGATTTCTATATCCTTGCAAAAAGTAACGGTCGTAGAATAGCTCCTCGAACCTATCCCAGCTAATGTTCCCATTGTTCTCCAGGTGTTTAGCTTTCTTCCATGAAGTATTAGCACCACCTTCAAATTTATAAGGTGCAAACTCAACTCGATACTTTACTGGCATGCCAAAGGTATCCAGGTGTTTCACGATTGAATCTAACCAATATTCGACCACCTGCGGGTCCCTATATCCATCAAAGGTCATAACAGATGCACGCTGAAACTCCTTAAAGTATGCATGCTAACGACTTGCCTTAGAATCCTCTGGTCTTGCCCTTGCTGCCATTTACTAGAAAGCAGCAAGCATCACCCCCATCATACCTTTATCATTTCCTAGGTTTGCGTCAACAGCAAATAAACGATGTTTGGGTGCCATTCTTTTACTTTTAAAAACAAAATTGGACTGTCAATGGTATTTTATTGTCGTACCTATCTGTGCACAATTCCCAAGGTTCATAACCTAGGGTTATGATACCATTCTGTCATGCCTCGAAGACCGAGAGGTGACGTGGTAAATTAATTACGTTAATTAAGTCAAATTTTAATTAAAACACAAATTAAAGAATTTAATTAATTATGCAAAATGTGACAATTTAAAACCTTTTTAAAACGATTATTATAACACTAAAACAGACAGGTAAAAAATAAAATAAAATAAAGAAAAGAGAATACGTGATGGGTCCCACCGGGCCCACATCTTGTGCACACATATAGTATCGACAATAAATGAATTATAACCACAATCCAATATAGAAAAAGAAGTTAAAATGATACATGTCTTGATTAATTAATACAAATGACCTATTCGAGGTCTCCTACTGCTCACAAGTCCAGTCGATGGACTCTCCGTCAATCCTAAGTTAGATTCCACCTAAAGGTAAAGGGTTTGAAAACAAAGAAAATGTGAGCAAAAGGCTCAGTAGGACTAGGATTTGAAAACAAGTAATTTGAATATATAAAATTTATCATTCAAGAAAAATGTTTAGAAATAGAATTAAACAAATAAATGGATAAATAAATTCAATAAAATTAGTTTTACTGAAAACCATTTATTGTCTGACTAGAAAGGATATTATTATCTTTTCTTAGGCAAACCATATGTATTACCACCATAGTGGCCTAGCTGGGTTTTGAGGCCTGCCCCTAAGGTCGCACTCTATACGACCCGATTTCTGAGTATGGCATCATGCCCAACTATGCATTTCTATAGTTATTAAAATCTCATTTTACCAAGTAAATTCATTAACATTTATTATGTGGTTCATTATGAAAATCACCTAATTCTACTGTTTATGAAAACAACTGATGAAAATCTTTTTTAATTATTCATTGAAAATATTTTGAAAGGAATCTTTTTGGGGCCAAAAATCTTTTAAAAACTTGGCTACCAAGGACGGGGTAGAAGTCCTACCTCAATATTCATGCTGATGTCCAACACTATAGTCCTGTTCCGCTCTACATTAGCTCCACGAAACCACAAACAACCTTAAATATAAACTAAGTTTATTAATATCTAGCTTAGGATATCCTACACTACTAAGCTATCTCATGGTGTCCTAGTGTGCTATTTGTGTTTATAAAATCATATTATAAGGTTAAAATCTTAATCTGGGTTTAAACTAAGAAAAACGGGTGAAAATGACAAATTTGTACAAAGTCTAGTCTGCCTACCGGTTTCCCTAGTCTGACCTACCGAACTACATAGTTCTGCCTATTGGCCATCTAGGTCTAGCCTGCCAAACCTGCTATGAATCCGACCTGCCGATAACATGAATCTAAATTGTCAAACTCATGAATCTACCCTACCAATTGTGAAGTTTGGCCTACCAAACTGAAAAAATCTAAAAAATTCTAGACTCGGATCTCGGCCTCCCCAAGCCCAAATCCTTTTTTTCAACCAGTTTTCTTAATTCCCAGGCATACAAAACACTCATATATGATAGAAAAACATAATAGAACACTTTTAAACTAATTTAAACAATATTTATGTATAAAATTTCAATTAAATCCAAAAATGAAAAAGTAGAGAAAAAATAGAAAAACTTGATTTAAATCCATTTTTTATCAAACCAAGCCTAGATTCTAGATGTTTTGAGTTCCACAAACTTAGATTCAAGGTTTTCTAAGCTCAAAGAAGCTCGGATTTCAAAATGCAAAGAAAATAGAAAAATTAAAAAAAGTTTAAAATTTTGAAAATTAACCTTGATTTAATCCTTGAATCAAGTTTATGGTTGCTCAATCATGTTCCCAAGCTTCCAATTCAACAGAGGAATGAAGTTTGAACTCAACATTTTTTGAATTAAAAGAGAGAGAAGAGAGAAAGAGAGAAGCAATGACTGAGAGAGATGAGAGAGAGAGTGATCGAATAACACAATAGATGTGTTATCTGATTAAAACAGTCATATCCAGATAATCTCTAGGAAAATAAATATTCTTGATAATTCAACAAGTTTATCTTCAATTAATTTATTCAAAATTAATCCAACCGATAAACAGAGATGAATTATTTGATGTCGATAATTTAATAAGTTTATCTTGAATTAACCATCTCGATGGTCAAGATAAACCATCTCCCGTTAGGGATATAGACAACATAATAATCTTTGCATAAATAAAGCACCCAACTTTATTCTTTCGATTGCGGATCTTATGATTTAGACTGTCACTTTAAGAATCGTGTCTTTCGCATAATCTGTCCATCATATATGCCCAATTCTTAAAGGTTTAAACCGATAGTCTCAGACTTTTATTTTTTTAACATATATTAAACAAATATAAACATGAAGAGGACAACAATTTGGTATATGAATAATAAATAAATCCTTTATTGATAAATATGTCTCCAAAAACATATTACATTTTTACTCCTTAGGGCATACATATCCAACAATATTGAATCAGGACAAAAAGTTGAATTGATTTAGTTAATAATTTCATTTGTTTAAATTAATTCATTTTAGAAAATCATCTATGTTGTGTCTTAATCTTGAAATGACTAATGGGTCCGTATTCTTGACTTATGTCTTTTGATGTAAAAAAAAATGACATCCTGATATAATGATGGTAAGCATACCGATACGTTGGATATATGACTCTTGATTAACATACACTCGTTATTCATAGATATGAAATCTATAGCTCTTTTGTAGAGTTAATGATATTCTCTTATATATATTATCCTATAATTAGAATACTAGAATGCCCAACCATTTAGATACATAGGTGTAATCGAATGATATACTATTTATGAATAGTAAGTATTCTAATGGTGAGATAATGCAACGTAAGATAAAAATAATCAAGAAGGTAAAATAAAATTTATCCTTAAGCCGATTATGAATATTCTATGAGGATGTTACATATTATGATATGTCATGGACGATTAGCTTATTGGAGCTTTGTAATTTTATATAGTTCGAGAATGTAGCTCTAAGCTTTTAGTGGAGTAGCGTTAGAATTGAAAATTATAAAATATGTTTTTAGGATATGTTATTTTATAATTATAGAAGCTTCATCTATATATGTCCATTAGGTCCCTTTGCTAGCTCATAATAAATCCTATAACGATACGGCTTATTTTTCCTACATATTGGTGACTTATGTTAATTATTAGAATGGCTAAGATTCAATAAGAGTGGATTTAATAATTCATGTTAGTTTTTTAGTTTAATTAATTTTATGAATTAATTTAAAATAAACATGTTGAATTATTTGGATAATATTTTATTTATTATAGGATTATTTGTATATGATCGTTTTAATCAAATAAATTCTCTATTGGGGTTTTTTGAATTAAAATTGAGGCTCTATCTAAGAGTCCCATATGAAAGTAAGATATTCTGAGAATTCTAGGTTATCGCATGGTTGGTAGGCCTATGGTTAAGTTCGGAAGGTCGACGGAGTTGGTTCAGCAGGTCGATCTTCTAGATCCACATGCTGAATATGCGATAAGTAGGTTTGTGTTTTTGACACATTTTCCATTAGAAATTGATCTAGACTCCAATTTTGAAGCATAATCTGATAAGGTTTAACCCCATATTCGACCACTATAAAAAATGTGAGTTTTCTTTGTTATTTAGACCATTTAAGACGCGTAGAGTGAGTACTCCAGTGAGTGAAACTCTAAAACTCTCTAAGAGCTATTGTTTAACATCAGGAATCTTAGCTTTATGTATTCTTAAGTGGTTGGAAGGGGAATCATCGAAGGAAAGACTGTATGACGTGTGATTACCCACACTCCGATCGTAGATAGAAAATAGCAATGAAGACCAATTCATTGCACGAATTCGTGCTACTTTTGGTATACAAAAGAGGTACATAAAGTCTATCATTAATTTATGTACTTAACATGTCAAACTTATGTTTTAGAAAATACTGTGATTTAAAATTTTTAAAATTTCACTACATATCGTTTTCCAACAATTGGTATCAGAACCTTGTTCTTTCGTTGATTTTACAGGTTTGTAGTCATGCTTTATACATAAATTATGTGATTTTATTTTCTCCTATGCTTGAATTTAATTTTTTAGAGAGTTGGTACTCAAGGTTTTTGTATACTTAAATGTTGTGATGAGATTATATGGTGAATGTTTATTAATAATTATGGTTAATTAAAATTCTATTTTAATTATTTTATTAATTAATTATTTTTTGCCAGTTATGGTTCCTTAAAAGTTAGAATGTATATCTAAGTTTTTTATATTATTAAATGGCGGTTTATCATCACCATCAAGGATTTATTATTTTAATTTTTTATTTGTAAAAATTTGTATTAAAATAATATTGCAAAGTGAAGATGGATCTAGAAAATGAAGATGATTGGAGTTCTATGTTTTTTCTAAGTTTAAAAATTTTATGTTTTTGAATTGTTAAAAATAAAATTAAAAAACTACTTGAAAATGATTTTTTCAAAATTTTTGAAAAAATGTTGGTTCAACACCGGTCGATAGGCCAAACTTCCTAGATCGATAGACCGATGGTTGCATAACAACAAGCCAAACTTTCAAATCAACAAGCCGACAGCATGACAGAACAGTTTTCAAAAAAGGTGTATTTTTTGGTACAGTTTTTGATTTTGTGTTTGAGACAATTCTGAGAAACATGAAATTTTATGATGACTAGAAAAATAAACCTTTTGATCTATAAGAGATTGAAGAATAGAAGACAAATGCCAAATGAAGAAGGATACAACAAGAATATACAAGATGAAGAATCGATAATATGTTTTGATTGATCTTTTGTAATCTTTTTTTTTTTCTCTATGATGAAGCCATGATATTACAACTGTTTATTATTTTGCTTGTAGCCTTTTATGTTGCTTTGCTTTTTTGCATTATAATATGGTTTACTATATATGTTGATACCATGCCACGTAGAATAGGGAGTGCCGCTCATTAAAAACTTTTCATGCATGTTAACATAAAACATTGACTTTTAAAAGATGGAGTGGGAGAAGGCTTTCGAAGAGAATACCTAAGGCCTCTATCATTGGTCCATAAATAGCACATGATAGTTTCAACCCCTAGGAAGAGATTTCATTATGTACCAGATTGGATCTCTAAATGGATAATTTATTTTAGCATGATTTATTATTGTACACCCCTAGGTGGCTGTTATAAATTATGGATAAAATAGTTAAAAAGATGGTTATACACTCATGATTAATTTTGTTATTAACCTCCTTTGGGAGCTTTGTTAATGAAATTAATGGCCAAAAAAAACTATTATTAATATACGCTAGATCAGACAGGCCTTGGATGGCATATATTAATCGGAGGGGATCTATGTTCCTAATTGAATTTGATAAGTCTACCCTAGGCAGCTTGTTAGATTCTAAGTTAGGAATTATCGTTATAAGATTGTGATTTTTTTTTAGGTTTTCATGTATAGACACATTATATGCTTACTTGTTTGTGTTATCTTACTAAACTATTATAGAATGTTCACTTATATTTAGTACATGAATCTTTATTGTCTAAAAACACTTTATGATTGATACTTGATAAAAACATGTCAACTGGTGAGAACTACAATGATTGAAAAAGAAACCTAAACATCGTCCTTTCCTTTAAGAAATTAAAATTTGTGCTAATCACACCGTGTCCTACTAAGCTTACCATTGAATCCACAAATGAGTAAATCTAAGCATATGATTGCTAAAAGGATGCTAACAATTAGGCCTGTTGTTACATTATGGCTAGCATGAATAATGTGTTACAGGCTCCACATAAAGATTATGAGACTATTCAGCATATCTTAGATAATCTTGAAGACATTTTTGGAGGCCAAGCCTTAATGAAATGGCAAGGGGCTCTTCGAAAGCTCCTAAACTACAAACAGAGACTAAAGACTCCTGTGAAGAAGCATATGATGTTGGTCATAAGTCACCTCGCTGAGGCTTAAACTTATAGAGCTGACATAAAAGCTGAGTCACAGATGACTATGGTTTTTGAGACTATATCTAAGGAATTCATCTTGTTTAGAGCTTTATATAATTTGAGTAATAAACAGGACATGACCTTGGCTGAGTTGATGAGGCAGTTATAGGAGTTTAAAAATCTGATCAAGAAAACTCTAGCTGGTGGTGAGGCAAACTTAGCAGTTGCATATGGTTATAATCCTTACCCAGGGAATGGAAAGAAGTAGAAGGCTAAGAACAGGAAGCCTTTTGTCTTAGCAAAAGGCAAGGACAAGAAGAAGAAAAAGAAGAACCCAAAAAAGTTCCAAGTACTTTTTCTGTAGAAGGGTTGGGGACGTAAAGAAGAATTGTAAAGACTTCCTATCTCGAGGAAGTAAGTACGACCTTCTGGTTATTGAGACTGTTTAGTTTAGGAATCAAATGACACTTGGATCATAGATTCTAGAGCGACTAATCATGTTTGTGTTTCTTTGTAGGGGTTCAAGGACCTGAAAAGTCTACTGTGTGAGCAATTTACGTTACGGATGGATGATGGATCATTGGTGTTGGCTGAAGCAGTGGGAGACTTCTATCTTTATTTTGATAGTTATAAGACTTTAGTTTTGAGAGATTTTTTTATGCTCTTAAACTTAAAAGGAATTTAATTTCTATCACTTGTTTATTTAAAGACTCTTATTCAATTTCTTTTAATAATAAAGTTGTGATTCGTAAAAATAAATTTTTTATCTACGATAGATGGATGCAAAACAACCTATATTTTATTAGACCTAAGATGGACTCCTTGTTGAACACTGAGGTTAATGATAACTCTAAAAGACTTAAAACTTCTCACTCTAATAAAACTTATCTTTAGCATTTACGATTGGTTCATATTAGCCTAAATAAGATTCAAAGGTTGGTAAGTGATGGACCTTTAAGTCACTCAGAGATGGAATTTATACCATAATATCAATCATGTTTTGAGGGAAAATGCCTAAAAGTCCATTTAAGTCTAAGGCAATCGAACCGAAGAGGTTCTAGAACTTATACATAGTGATGTTTATGGTCCCATAAACATCCGGGCACGTGGAAGGTCTAAGTACTTTGTCACTTTTATTGATGATTACTCAAGGTATGGTTATGTCTACCTAATGCATCATAAAAGCAAAACTTTTGACAAGTTCAGGGAGTTTTAGGTTGAAGTGGACAAGCAATTAGGTAAACCTATAAAGGCACTTCGATCCAATCGAGGTAAAAAATACCTCTCTGTTGAGTTATTGGAACACTTATTAGAGAATGAGATCTTTTCGCATTTGATTATGCTGGGCACTCTACAGTAGAATGGCATAGTTGAGAGAAGGAATATGACTTTATTGGACATGATTAAGTCTATAATAAGTTATTCTGCCTTGTATTTATCCTTTTAAGGATATGCACTACAAACGGCATGTTAGCTTTTTGAACAATGTGCCTTTAAAATCGATTTTTAAAACCCCTCATGAGTTGTGGATGGATAAGAAGACATCCTTAAACCATATTCACATAGGAATGTCCAACTCATGTCCTGTACAAGGAAGCGATCAAGTTAGAAGCATGTTTGAAAGTTTACATGTTTGTAGGATATCCAAAAGGGACTAAAGGGGGTTATTTATATAATCGAAAAAAATAAAGCCATGGTTTCAACAAATGCGACCTTCCTTGAGGAAAGTTACATAAACGACTTTAAGCCTCATAGTAAAGTGGTACTTCAAGGAAGTCGCGAGTCTACCCTGGGGGTTTCGGGTGAAATCAATCCAATAAATGTAGAAAAACTGACCAAATAACAACTTCTGAAGCTTTAGCATAGTGGGAGGATCAGGTGTCGACCCGAGAGATATATGCTCAATGGTGAAGCCTATTTGGGTGAACTGGTTGAACATAATAGGAATCCTTACACTTACACAGATGCTATAGAGGATGTTGATTCAAAGCTCTGGACAGAAGCTATGAACACTGAGATGAAGTCTATAGAGACTAATCAAGTTTAGGAGCTTGTGGATCTTGCCAAAGAGGTGAAACTCATATGGTATAAGTGGATCTACAAGAGAAAGAGAGGAGCATATGGGAAAACCAAAACCTACAAGACTAGACCGATAGCAAAGGGATACATGCAAAAAGAAGGAATCGATTATGATGGAACCTTTTTACCTGTAGCTATGCTTAAGTCCATTGGCATTCTCTTGTCTATAGCTACCGCTCTCGACTACGAGATTTGGCAAATGGATGTCAAGACAGTCTTTTTGAATGGCTATCTTGATAAGTCTATATATATGGTATAGCCAAATGGTTTCAAAGCTAAGGGTCAAAAAAGCAAGGTCTGTAAGTTGTTAAAGTTGATTTATGGACTTAAATAGGCTTCCCATTCTTATGATTAAGTGATCAAGACTTATGGGTTCGAACAAAATGTGGACAAACCATGTGTTTAGAAGCACATTAAGGATGGAAAGGTGATTTTTCTATTGCTCTATATAGATTACATTCTGCTAATTGACATTAGGGCATTATCATCGGTCAAATTATAGTTAAGCAAGTAGTTTGACATGAAGGACTTGGGTGAAGCTGACTATGTTCTAAGTATCGAAATCTTTCAAGATATGGAGAATAGAATGATAGCTTTATCCCAAACTACATACATAGATAAAATTCTCGAAAAGTATGCAATACAGAATTCTAAGAAAGGTATGCAAACATCTAGGTCTGGAATTACTCTTTCGAGGAAAAACTCTCCAAAGTCTGATGAAGAAGGAGAATACATGAAGAAGATGCCTTATGCTTCGATAGTGGGTAGTCTCATGTATGCTATGCCTTGCACATGACTAGACATTTGTTATATGGTTAGGATAGTAAGTCGATTTCAGTCAAATCAAGGACCAAACTATTGGGTTGCAGATAAGCATATTTTCAAGGGCTTGAGAAAAACTAAAGATTATATGCTAGTGTATTCTAGTGATGATTTAATACCTCTTAGATACACTGATTTAGATTTCTAATCCTATTTGGATTTAAGAAGATCAACTTCTGGTTCAGTGTTTACTTTGAGTGAAAGTGCCATTGTTTAGAGAAGTGTCAAGGAAGATTACACTTTAGATTCAACGATAAAGGCTGAATATATGGCAGCTAATGATGCTTCAAAAGAAGTAATATGGCTCTGCACGTTCCTTGGAGATCTTAAGGTAGTTCTTGGTATGGATAAGGTGATATCGTTGTATTGTGATAACACTACAGCGATAGCTAATGATAAAGAACCAAGATTTCATAAGAAGAGTAAGCATATACATCGGAAGTATCTTGCGATAAAGGACTTCGTTGAGGAAGGACATGTTATAGCATGCAAGAATGTGTCTCAAGACAATATAATTGATCCTTTTATGAAGATACTAACTACAAGAGTTTTCGAGAAGCATGTATAGGCTATAAGGATGCGGGACAAGTCATATTTACTCACTTAAGACAAGTGAGAAATTGTTAGACATGGTGCCCTGAGGACTAAATGTTGTAATAACTTTTTTGGAGACGTTTATCAATACAGAGTTTATTTATTATTCATATACCAAATGTTGTCCTTTTTATGTTCATTTCTGTTAAATGTATGATGAGCAAATAAAAGTCTGAGGCTGTCAATCTAAACCTTTAAGTTCATGCATATGATAGACAGATTATGTGAATGAATGAATCTTAGAGGTGATAGTCTAAATGATATGATCTACAATCAAGGGGATAAAGTTTGGTACTTTATTCATGCTAAGATTATTATATTGTCTATATCCCTAACGGGAGATGACTTGTCTTAGTCATTGAAGTAGGACTCCGAAAGTAGAAATATTGGTATATTGTTACAGGTGACGACATATTGGATGGGGACAAAAAGTTGAATTAATTTAGTTAATAATTCTGTTTGTTTAAATCAATTTACTTTAGACAATCATATGTGTTGTTTCTTAATCCTAAAATAACTAATAAGCCTGTTTCTTAATCCTAAAATAACTAATAAGCCTATATTCTTGACTTACGTCTTTTGATGTACCAAAGGATGACATCTTGATTTGATGATAGTACGCATATTGGTACATTGAAAACATGACTCTTGATTAACTTAAACTCATTATTCACATATATGGAATCCATAGCTCTTTTGTAGAGTTAATAATATTCTTTTATATGCTTTGGAAGACTAGAACGCTCAACCATTTGGATACATAGGTATAACCAAATTGTATACTATTTATGAATAGTAACATTCCAATGGTGAGATAATTGAACGTAATATAAAAATAATCGGGAAGATAAAATAGAATTTATCCTTAAGCCGATTATGAATATCCTATGGGATGTTACACATTAGGATATGACATAGATGATTAGCTTATTAGAGCTTTGTAATTTTATATAGTTCGAGAGTGCAGCTCTAAGTTTTTAGTGGAATAGCACTAGAATTGATAATTATAAGATATGTATCTAGGATACGTTATTTTATAATTACAGGAGCTTAATCTATATGTGTTCATCGAGTCTCTTTGCTAGCTCATGATAAATCCTGTAACGATATGGTGTCTTTTTTCCTACATGTTAGTGGCTTATGTTAATTATTAAATCAGCTAAAATTTGATAAGAGTGGATTTAATAATTCATGTTAATTTACTTGTTGAATTAATCTTGTGAATTAATTCAAGATAAACATATTGAATTATTTGGATAATATTTTATTTACTATAGGATTATTTGTATATGACTATTTTAATCAAGTAACTTCTCTATTAGATTATTTGAATTAAAATTGAGACTATATCTGAGATTTTCCTGTGAAAATAAGATATTCTAAGGATTTCATATTATCGCATGATCGGTAGGCTAATGGTTAAGTTCGGCAGGTTGATGGAGTTGGTTTGGCAGGCCAATCTCCTAGATTGGATGCCAAAAATGCGATACTCAAGTTACGCATTTTTCCTCAAAAGTCGATTTAGATTCGAATTATGAAGCCCAATCTGGTAAGTTTTAACCCCCAGATTCGACCATTATAAAAAAGGGTGAGTTTTTTTTTTATTATTTAGATAATTTGAGAAGCATAGAGTGAGTACTCTAGTGAGAGAAACTCTAAAACTCTCTGAGAGCTTTTGTTCAATATCAAGAACTTTAGCTCTAGGTTTTCTCAAGTTGTTGGAAGGAGAGTCATTGAAAGAAAGACTGTACGACGTGTGACTACCCGTACTCCAATCTTGGATAGAGAATAGTAAAGAAGACTAATTAGTTAAGGCTTTTCTAAAGCGTTCTTCTCTTCACGAATTCCTACTGCTTTCAGTATACACAAGGTGTATGTGAGATCTATCATCAATTTATGTACTTAGAATGTTAAAATTGTGTTTTAGAAAATACTGTGATTTAAAATTTTTAAAATTCCACTATGTATCATTTTCCAATAGGTAAATGTATAGATCTCGTTTTCTTGTAAAATTATCACTGGAATTTTTTAGGATCAAAATGCAAGAATTTCAATCTGTTACTTTTTTATTATCTACATGAATGAATGAAGGAATTTGGCACTTATTATTGTTGAAATTATACAAATAAAATAAATAATCATCGACATTGACATTTTTTAGGGTGGAAGAAAAGAGACCGTATCTTTATTTCTCTACTGGGTTTTGTTGTGCCCTTGCTATGCCGCCCCCTTTTCTCCCCTAGAGCTAAAGATTAGCGATGGCTCTAGGATGGTTGTCGGTTCTTTGGCCTTGGGGTGGGAGCAACACACAATTTCAACGCTTATTAGGGGAAGATCATGGCCGATAGACATCTAGCATGGGAAGAAAGGCTTGTGGTTTGAGCTCCTTGGTCTTTTCTCTGAAGGAATATGGTTTGGTGATGATGGCAACATTGGCACTCCTTAAATGGAGGTTTTGTCTTCATTTTTTATTAGTCCATGTTTTATTTGTAACAAAGCCGGTGTTGTTTTCATCATGATTTATCTTTATTTTGTAATAGTAGAGGTGGCCTCCCCAACATTTGAATTTATTTGTTTGCCAACCTATTTGAGGTGGTTATTAGTGGTATGTGTGTTGGTATCCGACTAGATTTATTTCTATGTTGTGTCGCTCATGTCTCTAACATTTGGGGTTGGGACTCCATCGACTTGTTTTATACATCAACTGTAGTTCTTTATAATGAGCTTTGATCATACTCAATTTTTATGTGAGCTGGTTTTTTCTCATTGGATCTCGACACTTGTGGTTTGCCCCAATGCTTCATACATTTTCACTGGTGGATGTAGTCAAATGTATAGGGTCTAATCCTATTGTAATGAGTGATCAATTGTAACTATATTTGAGTATCTATTCTGTTTTATTTGAAATGATTTTAAAAAAAAAAACACTGACATTAAAATTGTTGATATGATGGATGAATAAATAAATTAAATCATCCTTATATTGGAAGTTTTTCCTCTCCTATTTAATTGTAAATATTTTTATGTTATTTAAATCTTTTTTTTTCAATAAATTTAAATAGACAAAACCTAACACTATTTCAACTTTCTTTTCATCTTTCTCTCTAATGTAGCATAATATTTTTTTAGCGGCATTATAATTTTCAAACATATATAATATTTATAAGAAATAAGTTTAATATTGTATTTTAAAACATTTTTAATAAATATATATTTAAGTGTCACAAAACTAGGGCCGGTGATTTGGGTCATGACCTAATGATATGACACAAACTCGACACAGAAAATGCGGGTTAGGGTTGAGAAAATAGGCCTCAGGTTGAAATTAGGTTGAACCCGTCTGACCCGCACAAAAAAAAGGTTGGGTTCAGGTCAACCCAAATCAACACGAAATCAACCCGCAATAACCCGCCAAAAAATGTGTCAAAATTAGGTTGACCCAAAATTGACCCAAAAATTGTTATTCAACCCGTGTAACCTGAATTGAACCCATGTATCCTCAACTCAATACAACCCATATGACCCGCAATAACTTGCCCATATGTGCTAAATGAGTGAACCCACTTAGGGTTTTTCAAGTTATCCTCAACCTAAAGTTCTCACAGTCAATCGCCCCTCCTCCCTCTTCTTTTTCTTTTACGTCTTCTTCTTCCTTCTTCCTTCTTCCTTCTTCCTTCTTCTTTTGTCATCTCCTGCTTCGCTCTTCTTCTTCTTTAGTGCCCCTCACCTTAAACTTGTGTTAGTAAAGTGCAATTTTTCTTCTCTTCATCCCTTCCAAACTCAACTTCCACAATCCATCTTTTGAGGTAATCTAATCTCTCACTCTCTCTCTCATGAATAAAATGTGTGTGTTGTTCTTTAACTAAGCAGTTTCTGGTTCTGTTTTCTTCTTTGTGAATTTGTATGATGTTTAAATTTTTATGACCTTTGTTTTATATATTCACATTCATACAAACGGAAGCAAAGACAAATCAGCCATTGTTTGTGTTTCTCTGGATCTCTGGGCCAATTCCCATGTTTGTTTCTTGCATTGTATTGGTTTCTTGCTCTATTTGCTAGATGTTACCTCTAAGTAAAATTTTAAGAGCATTTGAAATCATTAGTTCAAACATTAGTAATTTGAACTAATAGCATGTTTCACCCAAATATTTGTTCAAACATAAGGAGTTCTAATGTTTGTTAAATTGTCTATTCACTTTTATATTGGACTAAATTCTATTAGTGGGGAGTAGCTAGTTTTTGACATGAAACTAAAAGCATAGAGGAAGATATTGATCTTCTAAAAAACGTAATGTTTCAATAAAACACAAAAAAGGTTTATGAACCTGTCCTTGTTTCTTTTCTTAATTACTATGCCTTAATTATATTTGGTAATTTTGGATATTGAACTTTCAATTATAGAAAATGATGTCCTAAATTTAAATTTTCATTGTAATTATGGACGAATAACTAATCAATGTCAATTTGACGAAGTATCCCATAATTTTGTTACAAAATACACCTAAAACTTTTTATATGCAAACATACAATTTTAAAGTATGTATACTCTAAACCTAAAAACAAAAAATGAGAAGAGGATTCAAAGTTGATATAGAGCCAATTACAGAAATAAAGATGTTCAGTTTTTTTTTGTTAGTCAATTTCTTAGGGCTCTTAGTGGAATGAATATAGCATTTATTATTAGAAAACATAACACTTGCCATTTTGGAAATGATTGTTTGCTTAGAAAATTTGCATATTTCAGACAATTGTTTGTTAACTTTGTTTGGTTTGTTAACACCTACAGATGGAAGAAGTGCCAAGTGATAGTGAGAGTCATCATGGTAATGAAGAAAACCTTAAGGACTTGGAGCTTGGGATGGAGCCTATAGTAGATGACGAAGTTCAAGAAGTTGATAAAGATGGAGATCCTAGCAACACACAATTGAAGAAGAGAAGTTTGAAGTCTAAAGTTTGGCAGTTTTTTGAGATGCTTCCTTTAGAATCTGATAAAGTCTTAAGATGTGCATGCAAAAAATGTGGGCAAAAATACCTTGCTGCAACTAGATATGGGACAGGTATCTTGCGTTGTCACCTTAAAGTTTGCAAGAAAAAAGATACCCAAGACATAGGTCAAATGTTAATACAAAGGGATAGTGGGAGTATGTCACTTAGTCATGGTTATGATTCTCAGAAATTCCGTGAGTTGATGATAGGTGCTATTGTTATGCATGACTTGCCTTTTCAATTTGTTGAATATGTGGGTATTAGGACATGGTTACAATATTTATATCCTAATGTTGATCTAATTACTAGAAACACTGCTAAGGCTGCTTGTCTTAAGATGTATCAAAAAGAAAAGTGTAGAGTCAAAAGCATGTTATTTGCAACTCCTGGTAGAGTATCATTAACATATGATCTTTGGAGTTCATTGATTAGTGATAGTTATATATGTGTTACCATTCATTTTATTGACAAGAACTAGGGTTTGCAACAAAGAATTTTGAGCTTCTCTTTAATGCCTCCTCCACACTCTGGCATAGCTTTATTTGATAAGCTTGCTAATCTGTTGTCTGAATGGGACATTGAATCAAAAATTTTTACTGTCACATTAGACAATGCTTATTCAAATGATGTTTCAGTAGATTCATTGTGCTCTCTACTTAAAATGAAGGGTTTACTTGTGAGCAATGGTGATTTTTTTTCATTTGAGGTGTTGTTGGCATATACTAAATCTTGTTCTACAAGTTGGGTTAAAAGAGATTGATTGATCCATTAAGAAAATTTGTGATTGTGTCAAGTATTTGAAGGGATTACAAATAAGAAAACATAAATTTAAAGAGTGTGTGAAAATGGTTGCTGTACAAAGAAAAAAGGGGTTAAGTCAAGATGAACAACCAGATGGAACTCAACTTTCTAATGCTTGATAGTGCACTCATTTATCATGATGCTTTTCAACAATTGGCAACGCGTGATCCGTCCTTTAAGAGTTGCCCTTCAAGTGAAGAATGGAACAGAGATGATGTAATGACCCGAAAAATTCAAAAAAATTAATAACTATGATTAATTAAGGATTTTTCCCTTATTACTCAGCTAATAGTGTAAGAAAATACAAACTTAGCATTTATTAACACGTAAATTTGAAGGTTTTACTAGCCATAAGACCTTAGAGATAAATAATGTTGTGAATGCATCAATTTATGTGCTTTATTTATGAAACATGTAACAATGTAATGTTATGATAGTGCATTAAAATAATTAAGGATAATTATTTAATGTGCTAAACCAAGAATTTAAGATCTATTAATTTCATGCATGAACCAAAAAGATGATGTTATTTGGCACAAGTGGAATTTCCAACTTACTATGATCATGTGGAAAATTCCTATGTGATATCAGTTCAGTGAAAGAAACCTAGATCAATAGTGATCATGAGCTCCATACCATATATTAAAAATGATGAGCACCAAGTTCAAGGATGCAAGAATTTTAATGTTTTGAATGTGTATAGTTAATTATTGTACACATTAATAATTATGTAAAGTTTATTATTATTGTTGTAATAACAATAATAATAATATCAGTTATTAAAATAATAGTGAATAAGAAGAAGAAGAAGAGCATTGATGGAGTCCACAAACGCTGATCTATTGGTAAGATGTGGACCCATAAATGGCTCTTTACAATGAGTAGTTAGTGAAGCACAAAATTGTGCGAAGTTTAGAATTTTAAATTAAATTGACTTTTGATAGTCAATTTAATTTACAAAACTTTTATAAAATTACAACTATTGTTTTATAATGAAATCCAAAGTTTACAATATGAAAATTGTTAATGAAAAAAAAAATAATAATAATAAAATAATATATATATATATTAATCATTATATTGAGCAAAGTTAAATGCGCAATATCTTTCCAAGAATTCATATACATATATGCATTTATATATGTATATAGTTGTGAAAATAATTAATTATCAATTTTGAGGACAAATGTATCAAAGTTTATTGTTTCAAAAAATAATCACAAAATCTATATAGTATGGATAAAATTATGAAAATGATTTTTATGTCAGATCTTTCAAAGTTACACGTTAAGAATTCTTTATTATCAAGAATTCATTTATTACTAAGTTTTAGAATTAAAGCTTTATGCCAAGGATTCGATAGCAAGAATCCATTTAAAAAAAAATTATTCCAAAATTTTGTATTTTATTCTTAAGTATGTTAAAGTTTACGATCACGTTAAGCTAAGTGACGGCCACGTAATGAGGGTCGTCACAGTTGAGAAAGTGCACTCTTTTTTAAGGGTGTTTTACGATGCAACTATGGCATTCTTCGAGACCTTATATCCTACATCTAACCTATACTTTCCAACCATCTTCCCATGCTTTTATGATTTGAAAGAAGCCATGATAAATGATTTTGAAGATGTATATGTGAAGGGAATGGCATTTAGGATGTGGGAGACATTCAGTGACATCTTGTCTATTGCTTGTGTATTGGATCCTCGATACAAGTTAGAGTTTGTGGAGTTTTATTACAATTTTGCTTTTGGTGAAAACTATGTTTAGTTTTTGCTTGTTCGTAACAAACTTTTTTCACTCTTTAAGGACGATCGTGACAATACAAGTCATTGGCTTAAAGCACCTTCTTTTAGCAAAAGAGGTGGCAAGAAAGACAATCATGGTCAAACAAAAAGAATCGAGTCACGCATATTTCAGGTAACTTTTTATACTTATTTGAAACTTTAAGTTTGTTTATTATATTTGATTTTTACTCCAAATTTCAGGTAACTTTTTAACATTAGGCTTTTATTTTAAGCATTTGATGATATGACCTCCAGGTTAAGTGAAGTAGTAGCAAAAACACAATTGGAGTTTTATCTTGCTAAGCCTAGGTATGCTAGGGATGAGGAGTTTGATGTTCTTTCCTTTTGGAAGACAAATCAATATCGCTATCTAGAGTTAAGTGCAATGGCTCGTGATATTTTGGCAATACCTGTTTCTACAGTTGCTTTAGAATCTGCATTCTCAGTTGGTGGTCTTGTACTTGATCAGTATCGAAGTTCGCTAAAGCCTGACATAGTTAAGGCTATTATTTGCACTAGAGATTGGTTGTTTGGCAATGAAGGTAATTGTTTATCTTTTATTTCTTTTATTATTCATTATATAATTCATTCTTATTTAATTTTTACTTGGCATTTGTAATTGATTAATATTTTTGTTATAGGTGACAAGAACAAGGTTGAACAAGACTTGGAAGAGATTATTCAAGATGCCATTGAGCTTAGTGGCACAACTACCAACGAGAATGCACCTTAATCATCCAACAATATTGCATGATTTGATACAAATTTGAACTCATTTATTTATTTTGATAAATGTATGAACTTTTGGGTTAAGACTTGTTATGGATTGGCACTTTGGAGTTTTTGACGGTCTTGTTTTCTTGGGTTATTGTTTACTTTGTAGGCTTGTAGTTAAATCCTACATGGATCATAGATTATAGTTTATTTTGTGCTTTTATTTTTTATTGTGTTGCGGGTCCATCGGGTTTAACGGGTTAGCAAGTCGTGTCAACACGACCATGCACAAAATAGCACCAAGACGGGTTATACGAGTTGTGTCATGTCAACCTATCGACACGTCGGGTCGTATCTGGGTTGGGCTTTTGTTGACCCGTCAGGTCACAGGTAGGGTTCGAGTTGACGTGTTTGTTTTTTAGATAGGGGTGTATCCCAACCCGAACACGACCTATTGACAAGAATTGCAGGCCTTACACAAAACTGAAATATATAAATGATAGTGTTGCTTAGGTTTTTTAAAGTGTGACATAAATAAATTTATTTTTTTTAAGTGTGTGCAATTTTGGCTATTGGTAAAATTCCTCAAATTCTCCCAAAAAGACAAATCGGGATTTGAATGAAGCCCATTAAGCCCAAGTCACGGCATCATCTGGCCCAATGGGCTATTAGACAAGCCTGTTCCGATCGCTAACACAAACATCTCCATTGCTTCTCGTGGCTGCTCCTTCTTCCCAGTGAGTAAAGCACGCGCCACGCAAAATCATCGAGCCAAAAGTACGAATCGTTTGTACAGACGTGATCTTGATTGTTCTCTCAACTCCTGAGCTTCTCTACTCCAGTCAGCCATGGCGACCGTCATGCAGAAGATCAAGGACATCGAAGATGAGGTTAGTATTTACACATCTCTCTCTCGTTGTATTTTTTTTTCTCTCCGCGAAATTGTTGAACCTTATAGAACTAAGTTTGGTTCACCGAGTAAATAGAAGAAATGGAGGGTAGTTCAAATTTTGAGTTCCGTTAAAGCACGATATAGATGTTTAGGGTTTTAGTGCCATTAGTTTGGTTTCCTTTTATATTTGTACAGAAGAATCTAAATTTTTTTTTCTTCGTTTAAATCCGCGGATTTCAAGTGCTATTTTGTCCTGTGTTCTTAGTTCTTGCATAATTTCGAAAACCTTGCAAAAGAAATGGCGTCCACTTTGAAACCAAAAGGAAACTGAACGAAGATTAATATATTCATAGAAATTTGAGGCTGATTATGGTATGATCTAGTGGAAATTAAGAGATTCTAATCATTCATAATATTTGCTTTTTTGCCTTCTTTATGCAGATGGCAAGGACTCAAAAGAACAAGGCAACTGCCCATCACTTGGGCTTGCTCAAGGTAAATGTTCTTGTTTTGTTTTGTTTTTATTTTATTATTTTTTTTCTGTTTTTGTTTTTCTAATTTTTCAATTGTCTTTGAGAACTAACTAGAGAATTATCCTCTTATAATCATTTCAATTTTAATTTTTTATGAACTATTCCAAGTTCTAACAATGTACACATACTAATGTCTCTCATGCCTTTGTGTATTGATTTATGTGATATTGGTTCTTTTTGGGTTGGCCTAATAGAAGTTATCTGTATATCTCTCGCTCAATTTGTGCTAGGCTAAACTTGCAAAGCTACGGAGAGAACTCCTTACACCTACATCAAAAGGAGGTGGTGGTGCCGGTGAAGGTTTTGATGTTACTAAAAGTGGAGATGCAAGAGTTGGTCTGGTGGGTTTCCCTTCAGTTGGGAAATCTACACTATTGAATAAACTAACAGGAACCTTTTCGGAGGTATGAAACTGTCTCGTTATTTTGCTTTTCGTGTGACTTGAATAAGGCCGATTACATCATGTGAGTTGTTGTGTACGTATTAGCTGGTATTTTTCAATCTGTAAAAAGAATTAGCTAGTACTTTCTTTAGATTGTGGATCAGTTTTGTGTTAAACCCTTGTGTCTAAAGACAACCAAAAATATACTTTTAAATGAAAGATATACTGTTTAAAACTTTTAAAGCTTGCTTGCTGACGAAAGTAACCTGAGGAAACATAAGAAGCATATTCTTTGCAAATGTGAAGAAAATTACAACTTTCTGTTGGTTTAGTTAGATCAGTTAAAGTACATATAATCCAAAGGAAAAGTTACTGCTTATTAAGAGTAAATTCCTGACGTTATTTTGTGGTGCCTTGTTTAAAATCTAAGAACTTGTTTATGGTCTGAAACCTAATTACCGTTTTGTGTTATAAGTGTTATTTCATTTATGGGTTCATGCATGTTCGACATATGTTTTAAATGTCCTGTTATTTAATTATATGTTAACAGGTTGCATCCTATGAATTTACTACCTTAACTTGCATCCCAGGTGTGATCATGTACCGAGGAGCAAAAATTCAGGTAAATAATGATCTATAATAGTTGCATTACTCTCTTATCTAGTTTATTGGTTACTTTAGTGGCTCTTGTGATTGATCATACAGTCAAAAATATGGAATCAACATGTTAAACACATGTATAATTGTATGATAATTTAGAAGCTTACAATGGGGAGGTGATTTATGTAAAGATGACTTTGGTGGATTGTGTGTGAGTTTATCAGGGAAACTCTGGGAGCGATTTTTATTTTTTTAAGCCTTTGTTTTAACTCGTGTTTTAATTGGCAGCTTTTGGATCTTCCCGGAATTATTGAGGGTGCAAAGGATGGGAAGGGTAGAGGAAGGCAGGTAAACATGACACACACACACACACACACACATGCACACACACACATATATGTATGTATGTTCCGTCATCCATGTGACATTATTTCCATTTACTGCTTAGCTTAAAAATTGCATTACAACATGACTAAATTGTTGGTTATTGTTTTATTTTTTATTTTTTTGTTTTTTGTTTTTTGTTTTTTGTTTTTTGTTTTTTGTTTTTCATTTTTTTTATATTTTTTTTTTATTTTTTTAAGTAATAGTTAAGTGGATGTTAAACTTTATTTAACTGGCCTTTGTTTTGATTCCACTTATTTTATGCTGATGGTGACATTGTATATTTTTCCTGAAATGATTTCCTTTATACAGAGAACCTTATAGTATTATTGTATGGAGTAAAGGTTTTTTAGACTGGGTTATACATAATAAGTAAAATACTAGGGATCTGTTTGGTTCATGAGTTTCAAATATGGTGATTTGAACATCTTTTGTTTGAGATGGAAAGTTTTAAAAGTGGTTTGAAAATGTGTGAAATTGAGTTTGGAATTGCTGAGAATAGAGGGGAGGTAAAATCTGAAATTGGGTCGAATTTTGGGTTCAAGTTGTCTTCTCAAAGGTTCAAAGTCTTTGTCAGCATTAAAAAAAAATAAAAAATAAAAAATAAAAAGCCCCAAGATGAACTTTGTCTTATAGAGTCACAGACAGATCATGTGTACTTGAACCAACTGGACCATGCATATTCCACTGTGAGTTTCTGAAGATGTGTGTCGATTGTCAAATCTAAAATATGCATGTGGGACACTTGTCATGGAAGTTGCTTGACTTGTTGCTACTAGACATGAGCTTAACAACATGTTCACAAGTGGGGGGAGGAACTAGTTTTAAACTCATATTAAGTACTTAAGCAATACTTCTTGATTGTCTTCTTGATGCAACTAGGTTTTTGAACCATCATTTATTCAAATCAAGACAGCATACCGCATGTGAGCATTGCCTAGAAGGCATACATGGAAAAAAATAAAATAAAATCGGAAGTGTATAGCAGACATGACGTTGAGGTTTTAATTTAGTCCCTTGCTAAGGGGATAAATCGAGTCACCCCCAATCCCCACTTCCCAAAATTAAAAAAAAAAAAGAAAAAGGAGAGAGAGAGGAGAAGGAACGCTCTTAGTTGTTTAATGCGGGTCACTACATAGGTGGAATTTGATAAGCTCCTTTAGGCCCGGCTAGCCTTTAGATTTTTTGGGGTTTTTCCATTTTCCCTGATGCAAAGCTGGGCACTTTACAATGTCATGCCCTAAATATTTCTTACCGATACTTTTTAAGAGAAGAGATGAATGGATTCAACAAACATTGACACTAATGATAATGGTTTCTTTAAGTTATTACCAAATACCAACTTTGCCTCTTTTGAAAGTTTTTGCAAGTCTATTATGGTTGTGTATCCAGTGTATTTTTTAATATACTTTGTGAACCATTTTTTCTAAAATAAAATATAGACATCCTATATTTCCAAACATGTTAATGATAGAAATTTGATATCTCTTGACATGTATGAAGATTTTTCTGGTTCCTTATGTATGCACACACGTTGTTTGTGTGCTTATTTATCTCAGCTTATTGATTCATCATGCTCATATCATGTAAATCTCAGGTTATCAGTACTGCTAGGACATGCAATTGCATTTTAATTGTTCTCGATGCAATAAAACCAATAACTCACAAACGTTTAATAGAGAAGGAGCTTGAAGGATTTGGTATAAGGTAAGAAATATGCGGTTAAGCATTCTTTTCTTTTTTTTTTCCCTCTGCACTTTACCTAGTAGGTCACTTTTTTGTAAAATTTCACGAAAAAAAGCATGAGGAATAGGAATGGCATAAAACTTTTGAGTACATATTTTTTCAATTGGTTTGCGATCATTCTCATTTAAAATTTTATTTATAATTTGATCAAAACAATGTATATTTTGATGGCAGTGTTACAAAAACTTTTAATGAAATTGTTTAGCACAAAAGTGGGTATCAAAGGTGAAATAATCAAATCATGTTGGATGGATGTAGATGGAAACTACTTAAGAGATTTCGCATACTGAAAGTCGTGCCTTTCAGTTGCAATATGGAGCCTCTCTTATTTTCAGTCTATTCTACTCTAATGCTTTTATGTTGTAACTTTTGCGTATAATTAGCCAAAGACTTGTATTCTGAACCAGGTTGAACAAAGAGCCACCTAATCTGACATTCAGGAAGAAAGACAAGGGTGGGATAAATTTCACCTCAACAGTTGCCAACACACATCTGGACCTTGATACTGTGAAGGCAATATGCGGTGAATACAGGATTCATAATGCTGATATTACTCTTCGGTATGATGCAACTGCTGATGATCTGATAGATGTAATTGAGGGCAGCAGGATATACATGCCTTGCATCTATGTTGTGAACAAGATTGATCAGATTACTCTTGAAGAGTTGGAGATTTTGGATAAACTCCCTCACTATTGTCCAATCAGGTACTTATTTTTCTCGCCGTGTTGTTTTCTATTTCTCTCTTTATGTTTTATAATCTTCACTGATACATGAGGACGTTCTTTTATTTTTCTATTCAATAATTAACTTTGATGCATTGATTGATTCTCTGAATGTTGAATACTTAACTTTAAATGGAATTTACAAGAAATCCACTTGTTTAATTCACCCAGTTGCCAGAAGTTACAGTATATTCAATGAAAAGAAGAGTTCCATAGTGCATCAGTACTTGGGAGAATTATTGTGATTATATTGCATATTTAGGAAGTGAGATAAAAAATCTGAAAATGGGATAACTAGCAAAATTTTATTAGCTGTTCAAAGATACAAGCATGGCGAGGCAGAATGACTGATTTGGACTTAACTAATATCGTATGCCTTGTAATTGCGGTCAGATTATCTAGCACCATTTCTTCTGGTAAATAATTGTCATTACTTATCATACCACTCTTATTTATGTTTAATAAACAAAGGAAATGTTTTCTGAGAAGATTGCTTGGGCTCATATTTACCTCATTTATAACTTCGTAGTTAGTCAAATTTCACCATGACCAATCTGCAGTGCTCACCTTGAATGGAACCTTGACGGTTTGCTTGAAAAAATATGGGAGTATCTTAATTTAACTCGTATTTACACAAAGCCTAGAGGGATGAATCCGGACTATGAAGACCCTGTGATTCTATCATCTAAGAAGAGGACAGTCGAGGACTTCTGTGAGCGAATTCACAAGGACATGCTTAAGCAATTTAAATAGTAAGTGGCCTCTTCTAGATCCCTCATGCTTTTTTTAAATTGAAAGCAAGGATGTTGAACTATGGCAGGCTGAGGTAGTTACGTATTAATGTCAACAAGTACACATCTCTTCTATGTTTGGGTGGATATTAGTGTCATAGGGATGCCTTCTGAGCACTAAAAGCATTTTGAAATAACAACTTTTAGTTTAGGTTGAAAAAGCTTTTCCCAATCTAGAACCTATCTTTCCCAATGCTAGCATTTCTAATGCGTTTAGCTTATAGGTGATGTACTTACCATCAGATTACGTTTGCGCAGCGGTTCTACTTTTTTGTTTTCTTATGGTTTTGTCCATTTCTGTTTAACCCTGCACATTTTTAAAACCGATTCTTACCAATTTTTGCAGTGCTTTAGTTTGGGGGTCTAGCGTGAAACACAAGCCTCAAAGAGTTGGCAAGGTTTGTAACATCCTTTTTCTTTATGTTGATTCCCTTTCCAAGAGTTTTCATCTCTGATCAATCTGTACTTTCATGATGAATGTGTCCTCATCATTGATCAATCAATATTTTTAATATGATAAAATAAGATTTCATATTTCTTGCTTTGGAAATGACAGGAGCATGAGCTGGAAGATGAAGATGTTGTCCAGATTATCAAAAAGGTGTGATCTGCTGAAATTAGATGGTACAGGTATTGCGTCATATTCATGCTCAGTCTGTTAGGAACCCAAAATTTCGCTTCGCAGTTGCTTCAGAGTCCGCAGCATTGTTTTCTCATGTGTTCTCTATTTCTAATCTGGAGTGGTACAACTTGGACACAGCTTGATGCGTAAATTAACTTGGTTTTTTCTGGTCAAGCAATTTTGTGGCGATTTCACCTTAAAGCATGTATGTATGACGTGATTGAAACATAAAACTACCTGGATGAATGAACGTAAAATAAAAGAGTTATTTTCACAAAAGGGCTGGGACGTATTCTTGACTTTCTGTTTTACATAACACGCTATCCAACTTTCTTGGGGGAGAACGAGAGTAATATCAGACTTTTAAAACTTTTTTGAAGGAAATATGAGGTTTTGAAAATATTTGTAGCAAATATCAATAAAAAAAAATTTACTGGTAAAATTTTTTTTATTCATAGTAAATAGATAAGAAAAAAATATTTACTGAGTAAATTTTTTTCTTGACAATTATTGTAAATATTTTCAAAATTTGATATTTATTTCAATTAATTTTAAAAAAATAACATTTGTTATATTTTTTCTCAAAAATTGTAGAAAAAGTTGCTTTTTCAAAACTAATTGTGATAAATATTAAGTTTTAAAAACATTTATAGTAAATGTTAAATTTATGATAGTAAATAATTTATCTACTTCTTTGTTTATAGTGAATAGCTCTTTCTTATTTACACATTAAATAGAATTATAGTACAAATAATGTATTTACCTCTTTGTTTACGATGTAAATATTTCTTATTTATACTGTAAAAAGTTATTTATATAGTAAATAAATTGTTTACATTATAAATCTGACATTTACTATAAATATTTTCAAAATTTGATTTTACTTCAAAAAGTTTTAAAAATATAACATTTCCCTCCTCCCAACAGAAATTGTAGTTACATCAATTTTTCAAAACTAATGGAAGTAAATGTCAAATTTTAAAAATATTTATAGTAGATGTAAGTAAAAAAATTTACTCTGTAAAAATATTTTTTATTTATCTATTTGCTATGAATGAAAAAGTTTATTTTAGCGGTAATTTTTTTTTTTTATTGACATCTACTACAAATATTTTCAAAGCTTGACATTTACTTCAAAAAATTTTAAAAATTCTGACATTTTTTTTTTTTGTTCTCTCCTTTCTTGCTGTCTTGCCGCCGATCCGTCCGTCTTCAATCCGTTCATCATGCTGGTCCTAAAGAGTAACTTTCTATTGGGCATTTTTTTGCAAATAATAATAATAATTATTATTATTATTATTATTATTAAAAGCATATTTCATAATTATATATAAATCAACTCTCCCTCTCTCATGTACTGATTTCTCTCGCACTGTCTCTCTGCCATCTCTTCACAGGGCCTAGAATGATTTAGATCCAAACTAGCAAGTTAAAGCATCGAAGAAATCGATTTGTTTAGGATGAGCAAGAATGTGGTTGCCATGCATCTCTCCTTGCGAGCCATTGCTGCCACAAATTTACAAATCTCCTTTTGAGACATAATCGTCATGAGGGTCGTCATCGTGGATCTCCTTACGAGACATAAACCATTACAAGCTTACGAAGGGATTTCCAATTGACCCCAAATGACTGATACATAAAAGATTTCGTCTATTATGGATGGCTTACAGACAGATCATGTTCTGTAATAACATATCAGTTCATGGTGACTCTGGCATAAGGGTGCACGATGATCGGTGTGTGCATTCTTTTTCTTAAGCGGTTTGAAAAACTCCCAATCCTATGATCACTTAAAAAATGGTTTTGCGCAGCTTTTAAGCAGTTTCAGTTCACCTTTATAATTCAAAATTTTTAGGTTGAAAAAGAACTTTTCGAAAGTTGGGTGTTTGTGACTTCAAAGTTTAAACCACACATTGTAACATATGAAAGCTTTATATTACAGCACACTGTAGCATGTAGTAGCTTTACAAGTTTAACGGTTCCCACTCTCCCAAACATTATAATCTTGAGAGCATTATCAAAATTCAAACATAATAATACAAACAATCCTACAAAACAAATCATGAAAATTTTAACAGGATCCAAAACTATAATCCTACAAAAACATGATAAACAAACTAACATCATATTTCAATGTTACAATCTCCTAAAATAAGTTTAAAACAGTCCTAAGCAGTAAACATTCTTGTCAAGCCTTTGGTCTCCCGATACCGGCATTTGGGATAGGGTGGGGTGGGGTGGTGTTTTGGAGAAGGTTTGTAGGTTCAATAATGACAACAACAACATTAACATTCTCATCAATTTTAAACATTAGCTTATTAAAATATCCATTAAAGATTCAATGTGCACCAGAATGCCATCGGGAACTACCGAGTCCTCAACTGATAGTAGCCAAAAAAAAAAATAATAATAATAATAATCCTTAAATGATAGGAACATCTCATATTCACTTATTTCTGCTAGTTTGTAATTTACAGGTCGTTCCAAATATCATGCTTAGAATCTATAACCATAATAACGTCAGCAAGTACACACCCAAAGTACCAAGCAACGAGCAAAGAAAAATCACTACTCAGCAGTCAGAAGAATCCATTAATACTTTTCCAAAGCTATCCCTAGCTCGTAAAAGACGTTGGAAATTGAGGTGGTTGAATCACAGATAATAGTTATAAAAAAAGTTTAAGAAATTGAAAAAAAAATTAAAAGACAAATAACATACGACGGGAAAGAAATGTTGCATTGCTGCGCGTTTGCTTGTGTTTATGCTTTCACACAACATTTGAAGTAGCTGAAAAAGCTCCGTCTCGTCTGTTCGGAGAGGACAAAAAAAGGAAGCAAAAACGATGAGATGGTAGTTAAATCACCCACTGATGGATAAGAAAAAAAAAATAAGGAAAAAAATTTTTCATCACCGACCACTGAAAATTTCATCGATTTATAAAATCTGCAATAAAAGTGGAGCGTCTTATCTCACCTATTAAAATAGTATTTCATTTCCCACCAATATTTATTATAATGGAATAATCAACCTCTTTCTTCCTAGTTACTTTCCCCGTCCACATATTTCTTATTATTGGAGAATAAAGCCAGCTAATATATCATTATTGACCTCCTTATTCTGTACTTTTTAATAGCATTATTGATCTAAATTTTATGGCCTAAAAGAGCTGGTGCATGTGCACCACTTAGCGTTGCGTGCGACCTTGGTATATATTTGTGTCATTCTTAATTGTTATTTTAATAGTAGTTTTTTCAGTTCTTTTATTGCATTTCTTCTGCCCATAGAATATCTCCTCTTGATTTGGCTTCATTAGCATTATTTGACACATCATGTGGCCTAAACATCTTATGCATGTGTGACCACTTGGCATGGCGAGTGGCTCAGGTAATATATCTCTACCAAACATCCCTTTCTTGTTTCTAAATACAGAAATAGAGATCCTATGGTAAAGAATGCCGATTTTGATACCTTCTTCGTGTCCTTTTTTGAAGAAAAACACGAAAGGAAAAACATTTGATTAATGTCGTTTTGATTGTTATTCTAGCGTAAAACAACTGCAAAACATAATCATCATAAAAGCTGAATTCCACTAAAAACTAAAATTATGAAACTAACATTTCTTACAAGCAAACAAAAATTAAAAAAAATTAAAAAAGAGAACAAAAGGGGTGAGACATGTTGACCCAGATAGCTCCTATGTCTTAGCAGAAAAGAAACATCGACCGGCAAACCAGCTAGTAATTTGTTATTATATTTCCCAAACTAGTTGACTCCGGTTCTACCCAAAGAAATAGTGTTGTTGTTTTGGTTTCTTTGTTTACTAAAAAAAAAATCTCTCTGCCGAGCTATATCCCGTACCCACTCAGCAAGAACATGACCCACCAAATTTAAGAAATGGTCTCCACCACATGCATGTCACCATCATTAACATTGGTTCATAATCCAGCTTCCCTTATTAATAACAGAAGCAACTACTACCACTTTCTTGAATATAATATTTAATTCATTACCCTATAAAAATAGTACCAATAGAAGAGGCACAAAGCATGTGGGACAAGGAATCTTACAGATGGAGAGTGGCGGTTCTCATGGTAATGGGGGTGGTGGTCATCGCTGTGGGCAGTGTTTGTACTGGTGGTGGTTGGGGCAATGAGCTCTTCCTCATTTCCAAGACTTGCTCTGGACACGTCCCTCTTGTTTTGCTTCCTCATTTCCCTGATTTTCGAGAAATCCATAGAGTAGTCTGGCACCTGACCTTTCTGGTCCCAGTCCCCAAACTGAGGCACTGATAGCCAGGGAGCGTTCTTCTGAATTAAAATCAATTATAATTCTTCTCATTATTGGTTCAGTAAATTGCAAGTAATCAACATTCTACCCCATAATTAGGGGGGAAAAAAAGAAAAAAAGTTCAGATGGAAAAGATACACATGTACAATAAAAGCATCAATGCCCACTTCAGTTTTTAAGATTATCTAAGATGATGTTGCCTAGATATCGTATGGAGAAAGAGAAACCACAATAAAATCCATTCCATCTCCAATGTGCATAGAAAACTGAGAGTAAATAATCAACACAAGGCCACACAAAGTTACAAACTAAAACTTGTAGGACCCTTGAAGAAAAGTTCTCACAAGATAGAGTCGTTCTTCTACATTCTACTCAGCATGCATAATGCGCCTATCATGACCTTGTAAAATGCGCTGTTTAATTCTCATATAATTAGTTGACTAGCAAACAGTTGGTTATTTTATTTTAAATAACTAGATCACTAGTTGTTCTGATTAATAAAAAAAATTCACTGTTTTGGATAAGGGGAAAAACAAGAAAAAGAAAACTAGGAACCACAACGATTTATTTAAACTCGTATCACTAAGCTTAGCAAGAGAGCCATGAAAACCCAATAAATAACATTCACTATTAAGTTTCCACATACTACTTCTTTAACCTCGTCCGAAGTGACATCATTTAATTTTTTTTCTTAAAAAAAAAAAGGTTTTGCATGTGGATGAGCGGTGAACCATTGGCAAACCGAGTCAGGGCTCCAATTTCTTGAAACTTGTGATTGGTCCAATTTTGAGATTAACTTTTTTCTTCTTAAAAGACTTTTTGTACGATGCCGTTCTCCAACTTTGAATAATAACCATTATACTGAAAAGTATTCAACGGTCCACAAAGTGATCATTGCCATTTGCCCAACCTTGTTTAGACAAGAAAGAAGGGAACAACTTTTGACAGTTTCTCAGCTATTTCTTGACTCCCTCCACAAAGGTGAAAAAAAAAAAAAAGAGGAATCCGAACTTCAGAGCGAATTGATCAATAATATGTGAGAAAAAAAGATTAAAAAAAAAGAGCTCTTAGATTTAAGTAATATCTTAATAAAAGAAAAATGGGAACTCGCAAATCTCACAAAAGTGGGGAATAACAAGAAACTCCGTAACTTGTTTGGTTACTCGGAAAATTAAACGCTTAGACAGCAGGCAAGAGATTCAAAGAAGTGTCCAGGAGCTTTCACCACTACTCAAAATCTTTCGCAGTCAAGGAAATCTACTCCTATACTCCATTAAAACAGCGAAAACTCTCTTTTCAAGTACTTTCGAAAGGCAAAACGATCGACACTGAACGCGAAAATTCACAAACACACACAAATCAATTTCTTCGCTCAGCTAATTCACACTGTGATAAGCAGCACAGAAATCACAATTACAGAGATAGAAAGACAGAGAGAGACGAACCTCCTTGGTATCCTCCATGAAAGAAGAATATGCGAGCTACAGAAACTTCTGGTTTTCGATTACCAAAATTGGGAACAAAATTCCAAACCAAAAACGAAAATTCGTCAACAAAACAGATGACAGAGAGATAGAGAGAGAGAGATTTTGCTCTGTGGGCTAAGTAAAGAGAGAAAGAAGAGAGAGAGAAGACGATGACAGCAACACTCACGATTGGGATTCTTGTCTGATTATAATAAGCAGTTTTCCATGGACATGCCATCGCCATAACTTTTTATACGCTAGACTTCGACTTTTTTTTTTTTAATTTTAATTAGGTTTTTTGCACTGGTGCCCCTGAACTTATCACTTTTTGCAACTTACCTCCTAAGCTTTTAATTTTAGAATTTACTCCAAAAGTTATAATTTTATTGTAGATAACCTCATTGATAATTGTGTTACTTTTTTTTATAGAAAGTGATATTCGATTTGCATATGTGTCGTTAATCAAGATTATAATAGGCTTTTCTTGTGAATGTTAACCTAAATTTATATTTAAACAAAATTAATTCAAAACTTTTTACTTTTTGAGAGAAAAACTTTATATTTTGGTCTTAGTGTAACTTAATTAAAGATCTTAATGCATAAAAATGATCATATATGTTATTGATTAATTATTCATATACAAATTATATGCTGATTTTTGATAAATAAACAGCCACAATTACCATTGGGATAATTTACAACAACTTTAAAAATTTAAAGGTTAAATCGCGAAAATTATAATTTTAAAAGGTAAATGGCCAAAAGCAACAAGTTCAAACGGACTGGTGCAAAAAGGCCTTTTAATTGACAAAAAAATGGCGAGACGCCGAAGTCTTTCGGTTTACGGAATTGGGCCTTTTCTTTGGTGGAAATTACGGGACATACCACTTTCGAAAGTCAGATGACACGCTTTTGCTACGTCTTTCGCTTATCTTTTTTTTTTAAAAGGTTTTGTTGGATTTTGCTCTCCTTTTCTTTTTTTTTTCTTTTTTTTTTTTGAGTTTCTTGTCGCTGCGATCATCTGACTTTTGCGCCTTTTCGGTGCCGTGTTCTGACTTTTTCTTCTTTCGTTATTGTTGTTTTTTTCTGTTTGGCTGAGCTGTGATGTTTTTTGGGCAACGAATATTTGCCACGTTCAAGAGGTATTCTACGCTGGCAGTACAACTACGACGTCGTAACAATTGCTTAGCTTTCATTTAATTTGAGGGAGAGTTGACAAAAGATAATAATAACGAAAAGAAAAAGAAAGAAAGGAGAGGGGCGTTAATTTGTGAATGTCTCTTCAATCCATTGGGAATTTAGGGGTTACCATTAGAAGAGATTTAATATTTACTTACTTCGTGTGAACACGAAAGGAAAATGAGAATAGTATCCCGTGATATTTTGTAATGATTTTTGGTATTTTAACTGCTATATTTTGCCGTCTGTTATTGGAGTATGTTTGTATTTTTACTTTTAGACGGTAAAAGTAAAGTAAAAGTAAAGAAACATAAAGTAAAAATGATTAATTAGTGTTTGAAATTTGCATAGTATACAAAAAAATGTTTTTTAATTTCATAAAAGTTTTTGAACCTATTTAGTTAAAAAGGTAAAAAGCTTTTTATTATTATAAAAGATAATATAATTGAAGGATATAAATAAAATTTTTAATTTTTTATTCTTAAGTAAAAGATCAAAAAGATAAATAAAAAAGTTTTTCATAAAGACTTTTGTTAAGTACTAAAAAGTTAGCTTGTCTCAAAAATGCTTATAAAAACTAAAAACACTTTTTGATAGTCCATCAAAACATGTTTAAAAGCTATTTTTGGAATAAATATGCCAAAACAATATTTTTTTAGCTATTCCAAACAAGTTTTTATTTAAAATATTTTAGTTTGAATTAGTTTCGTTGGAATATTTTCTTCCATAAAATTTAAATTGCTACAACATTTTTAGTTTAAACTTACAATTTAAAATCTACAAAATCACCCAAAAAAAAAAAAAAACCAAAATGGATCCTGGAAGATAGTGGTGCAACAATATCCCATCATGGCGACATGGATATTGCTGCGGGAGAGAGATGCCACAACCGAAAATGTATTTGAAATTTGAAGAAATTTTTAACTAGAAAATCTGAATATCATATAACCTAATTTGTAATGGTTTTTGCAATGTGGCATAAATGGATCCCAGATAAGTAAATGGTGGCAAAAGGCGTAATTTTCCCAAATAAAACTAAAAACTTTACTAAGAACTTCTGGTTTGCCCCAACGTTTTAGGACAGTCTGTATGATAGTGTTGCAAAAGTAATGCGATAGAAACAAAGAATAAAAACACACAGAATTTACGTGGAAACCCAAAACGGGAAAAAACCACGGGCAGAGCAGAAGAAAATCACTAAACTCGAGAAGATTACAGTGGAGGCGTTAGGGAGGCTTAAAATTCGATAAAAACAAGCCCTAACGTAATACATCATATATATAGGTATAGGCAAAAACCTAAAGGCCCAAAAACATAAATTAAACGGCCCAACAACACAAGTCCGTACCGCGGGGGCTCCGTCCCCGCACCCCCGACAAGATCAGTGGTGGGCTACGGGATCGGGCCTATTGGCCCGATCCCTCCGCTACCACCACAGATCTCATGAAAAATCCCACTTTTGTTTTTCACCATAATTTGTCACACCGCGAGCTTTTCGGGTCGGGTCAAACTAAATTCGGGTCACCATACTCTAACAGATAGTAAACAAATTCATTGATAATTTACTAATGTTTGTCTTGAGGTTCTCAACTTAAATTGGACAATGAACATGTCACGCTCCGGAGTACGGGAGGTGACGTGGTGGATTAATAAAGTTAATTAAGTGAAAATTTAGTTAAAAATTAGGTTTTAGGAATTAAATTTATAAATAAATTTGTGATAATTTTAAAATCATTTATTTAAAACGAACAGTTATAATATTCAAACAAATAAAATAATAAAATAAAATAAGCATTAAGGAAACACTATAAATGTAAGATGAGGTAAGAATGGGTCCCACTGGCCCACATCTTGTGCACACACATAGTACTGACAATATTATAATACAACCACAGTCTAGAATAAAAGAAAAAGTTAAGATCTTACATGCCTTGAATTTTTGTAATGCAAACTACCCAAATCTTCTATTAATCGCAAGTCCGGTCAGCGAACTTTTCTCCGATCCTAGGCTGATATCCACCTATAGGGTAAGATTTTAAAACAAATA
>CAMOHE010054253.1:74788-88172 GCA_946598075.1 Artocarpus hirsutus | reverse complement strand
AAGCTATTTTTGGAATAAATATGCCAAAACAATATTTTTTTAGCTATTCCAAACAAGTTTTTATTTAAAATATTTTAGTTTGAATTAGTTTCGTTGAAATATTTTCTCCCATAAAATTTAAATTGTTACAACATTTTCAGTTTAAACTTACAATTTAAAATCTACAAAATCACCCCAAAAAAAAAAAAAAAAAAAAAACCACAATGGATCCTGGAAGATAGTGGTGCAACAATATCCCATCATGGCGACATGGATATTGCTGCGGGAGAGAGATGCCACAACCGAAAATGTATTTGAAATTTGAAGAAATTTTTAACTAGAAAATCTGAGTATTATATTTAAAAAATCATATAACCTAATTTGTAATGGTTTTTTCAATGTGGCATAAATGGATCCCGGATAAGTAAATGGTGGCAGAGGGCGTAATTTTCCCAAATAAAACTAAAACTTTACTAAGAACTTCTGGTTTGCCCCAACGTTTTAGGACAGTCTTTATGATAGCAAACAAATTCATTGATAATTTACTAATGTTTGTCTTGAGGTTCTCAACTTAAATTGGACAATGAACATGTCATGCCCCGGAGTACGGGAGGTGACGTGGTGGATTAATAAAGTTAATTAAGTGAAAATTTAATTAAAAATTAGGTTTTAGGAATTAAATTTATAAATAAATTTGTGATAATTTTAAAATCATTTATTTAAAACGAACAGTTATAATATTCGAACAAGTAAAATAATAAAGTAAAATAAGCGTTAAGGAAACAATAGAAATGTAAGATGAGGTAAGAATGGGTCCCACTGGCTCACATCTTGTGCACACACATAGTACTGTCAATATTATAATACAACCACAGTCCAGAATAAAAGAAAAAGTTAAGATCTTACATGCTTTGAATTTTTGTAATGCAACCTACCCAAATCTTCTATTAATCGCAAGTCCGGTCAGCGAACTCTTCTCCGATCCTAGGCTGATATCCACCTATAGGGTAAGATTTTAAAACAAATAAAATATGAGCGAAAGGCTCAGTAGGACTATTTATTTAAAACATTTAATTTTAAAAGAAATTTTAGTAATCAAATAAACATTTAGGAAATGAACTTGAACGAGTAAATAAATAGACAACTAAATGATTTAAATAATTAAATAAATGTAGAAATAAGGATCCAATCACGACTTTTCTTACCAAAGAAATTTTATAGGTTAACCAGAAAGAATAACATTTTCTTTTCCTGGGCAAACCATATGTAATTCACCATCGTAGTGGCCTAGCTAGGTTTCAGGACCTGCCCCCAAGGTCGCGCACCACACGACCCGATCTCTGATATGGCATCATGCTCTAATATATATATATATATATATATATACATATATCTTTTCATGATTATTAAAAATTTCTTTTTACCAAATATGATCATTCACATTCATTATAAGATTTATTATGAAAGCACCTCGATCTATCGTTTTAGAAAATAGTCAATAAAATCCTTTTTCAATCAACAATTAAAAACATTTTCGTTAAAATTTCATTTGAGGCCAAAACATTTAAAACTAGTTACCAAAGAAGGGGTAGAAGCCCTACCTCAATACTCGTGTCGATGTCCTACACCGTAATCCCAGTCTGCTATACGTTAGCTCCGTGGATCTACGCATAACCTTGAATACAAACAAGGTCTATTAGTATCTAACCCGAGATATCCTAGGTTATTAAATCATCTCATGGTGTCCTAGTGTGCCACTTAGGGTTGTAAAATCATTTTATAAAGTTAAAATTTCAACCAGGGTTCAAAACGATGAAAACGGGTAAAAAATCATAAAATTTTACCATGCTGGTCGGCCTACTGGTTGCCTTGGTTCTGCCGGCCGAACTATGCAGTTCAGCCTGTCGGAGGTCCAAGTCCGGTCGGCCAAACATTTACAGGTTCGGCTTGCCGGTCGGATGAATCCGGCCTGTCGAACATATGAATCCAGCCTACCGAATACGAAGTTCGCCCTGCCGACCTAGAAAAATTTCAAAATTTTTCAGGCACGAGTGTCGGCCTCCCGAGCCCAAATCTTCAATTTCAACATGTTTTCTCAATTCTCAGGCATGAGTAATAATCATAAACAATATAAAAACATAGTAGGTTACTTTTTAATACATTAAAACAAGTTTTAAACAAAATTTTTGAAAAAATCCAAAAATGAGAAAAATTTGAGAAAAATGAAAAATCCTATTTCAAATCCGTTTTTGATGAAACAAAGTTTATATTCTAGCTAATCTAAGTTCATCTAACCTAGATTGAAGGTTTTCTAAGCTTAGAAATGCTTAGATTTCAAAATGCAAGAAAAATTAAAAAATTGAAAAAGTTTTGAAATTTAGAATCTAACCTTGAATCGAAGCCTTGAATCGAGTTTGTGGTTGCTCAATCGGGTTCCCGAGCCTTCAATCCATAATCCTGAAGCTTGAAATCGAATTTTGTCTCAAAAATTTTGAGAGAGAATGAGAGAGCGAGTGAAACCGAGAGAGAGGAAGAGAGAGCGAGAGAGAGCGAGAGAGGAGAGAGAGAAAATGAGTGAGAGAGAGAGGGAGGTGAGATATAAATAGAGGGAGAGAGAGACAACTATTTTTCTAAACTGTGTGTAACGGCACACTACTTGCAAATGGGGTCAATTTAATATTTGACAAACTGTTTTGTTCCAAAATTTCAAATAACAATTTGAAACAATTAAAAATAATTTAGAGTAATTAAAAATTATTAAAATAATCAAAAGTATTATAAGTTTAGAAATTTCATAAAGTGATCAAATTAAGTTTAAAATAATCATTATGACACACTAATCTACCATTTTACATTCTAATAACATCTAATTAACTTTGGGGTGTTACAGAACATATATATATATGTGTATATATTCTAATTGTACAATTAATATAGTTATCTTATAGTCTTGCATTGATATTATTACGCACTTAACAAATTTGTCAACTAATATTTTCACAAAAAACACAATCTGAAAAACCTTTTGTCAACCATAAAAATTATAAAGACAAATGAGGGATGTTTTGTAAGGTTAAAAGAAAGCTTTTGGCTAAAAGATAACTTGAAAAACCATTTTAAAAGCCCTGACACAGCCAGTATTTGAACTTTCAAATTTTGACAAATTACTTCATAAGTTGTTGTTCTTTTAGCAGTTTTGATGAACAATTCATTAAATTTAACTTAAATAATCACAACCTTATTGCATAGTAACTAAAAACTTTACGTAAAAAGATAAAATAAGTGCAAGATGTTAAATTTTCGACGGGATTTAATATCAGTGATAAGAATAGTATATTTTGCATATAACATAACTTTTTCTATCAAAATTTCAAGTTGTCATGTAGGGAATACATGATATTTTTGTTTAAAAAATTTGTCCTTAAAAAATAAGTTTGTCATAAAGAAAACAAAAATAAAGTCCAAGAAATAATACTCCAACATTAAAAGTTTAGGAACTAAAATGTCACTATACTTAAGAGTTAAGGATCTATTGTGCTAACATTAGATAAATAAACCATCAATATATTTATTTATGGAAAAAAAAGGCCATGATTATGGGAATGAAATTGTTGGGCGGGAAAGATTGCTAGAATTAGCATATGCCGCCGCACAAAGTAAATATTTTGTTACGAAAGGATTGAATTAAATCTTAAGAGGTTTGAATTAATGTAGGGTACTGTTATTGGACTAATTTTATGTTTTATCTTAACAGGGTATTGTTCATATTACAATGAATCGAAATTGACAAGGAGTCGCTCAATGGTCTCCACATGTATGTCACTCCACATCAGCCAGCAAGCCCCTGTAAGTGCAGATGCAATGTTAGCCAAAACAATAACAACAGCATATCTGGCACCAGGCTGCAAGAAAAAAGCGGGCAATAATTGTAGCCAAAGCGAGTGAAAAGCGCAGGAAATGATGGTATGTGTCAAACATGTAATGATAGTGGGCAGTCAGTGTCCCGCCACTAGTGAGTGAAAACTCTCTCTTGGAAAGCTATGAACCAAACTTAACTGAGGGCAGCTCAAAAAATCTTTTACTTATTCTATCAAAACTTAAAATATATTAATAGGATTCAACTGTTTGTGTAATATGACATGAGAAAAAGGGTGTAGGATAGTTTTTAATAGTAAGTGAATGATATGAGATTAAGAAAAAAAAAATTATAGTGTTTTTATATTCGATAGAAAACGATCGTTAAAAATTATGCTTTATTACAATTTCTTTTTTTCAATGTGCTCCCAGATTATTCTCCCAGGATTCTGAGATAAAGTGACAAATAACATGTTTTTGAAGTAATTATCCTATTTTCGAAATAGTAAAGTAAATAGCATCATAACTCAACATAGTGTATTTATCAATAAATATATATCAATTTCAATTAGTTTAAAATAAATAAAGTTGGTAGAAAATACTAAAATTCTTGTACGAAATAAAGTTTACACGATTTTAATCAAATCATACTAAATAAACAATCTCATGTCTAAAGATATAGGATCAAAAGCACCCAACAAAAACCATATCCCTTAGTTATTCTCAAAAAGAAAAAAAAATCCTTTTTGTTTGAAGATGATTCTTGCCATACTATACCACATGTGCAAATCTGGATGAATTTTAACAAATCATGGAATCTGGATGAATTTTAACAAATCATGGTTTTTATAATCTTGTATCATTTGATTTTGATGGTGATGCCATATGGAGGTTATTAGGATGTGTTGTAGGGATTGGGGCTTTGATTATTCAATAGGATGTATAAGATATTGAAGACGGAAGGACGGTGTTGATTCTCATTATTTTTCCGATTTGGCGACTTCAGAAGTGGGGGTGATAATGGCTTCAGTGGCGAGAGCAAGTCTTGTCCAAATTGGTTGCGTTGTGAGGAGCTCTTTGGTTTTGTCACCAAAACCATCACAAGATTTTTGCGATGGTATCGTGATAGAGTGGCAACTCACGGTGGTTGCTAGTAGGATTTTAATATTTTCAGATCTTGGGATTCGTCAAAAACAGGATTCGTAGGGGCTAGAGTCGAGGTTCGTGGCCACTGACGTTGGGCTTCATGGTGACCATCGTCGGCGGCAATGAGTTTGAGGATGCTAGTGAGGTCCTAAGATGACGGCGGCATGTTGAGGGCAACTGATGGTACCCATGGGGAAGATCCTCACGATTTGAGATCTTACTTAGGGATCGGATTTGGGTTTTGAATTAGGACTAAAAGTTTTAAGAAATCAATGGTTAAGATTTATTAAGGTAAAAGTTGTTATTATAAATAAATTTTGTATGTAATAGAAAGAAATAAATTTGATGTGTGTGAGCTTATGTAACTCATTGTAATCTTTTTTTTTTTTTTTTTTTTTACCATGATGGAGATCTAGTAAACCAAAAATGTTCTCCATCCGTAGAGAATTAAACCTAGTTTTAACTATAGACTTGTCTATTTAAAATATATTAATTATTTCAGAAACATTTTAAAATATGTTATTTACTACAATCATTGTAAGATTTTCGATAAATTTGTGCTAGAGTTTTTTTTTTCTTTCTTTCTTTTTTGGAGCTGCAAAGATTATTTATGGGCTCTTTATACATATACTATAAAAATAAAGCATGAATTGATTTATGTTACTAAAAAAAATAATTACAAAAAATATCATACTATATCATCATATTATAATTTATAATATCAAATATATTCTCAAAGCTCAAATTAGATTCTATAAAAAAATAAGATACTTTTTTTATTATCACTAAAAATATATTAATTTTTTTTAATTTAATTGATATCTTTATTTGTAGCATTTAATTAGATAGTTTTTTAGTCGTGACATAAATTAATCCACAAAAAAAAAAAAGTGTGGCATAAAACATAAATACCCCATTGTTTATTTTTTGAGGAGTCGCTTCAGGTTGTTTTTGGCCCACTGAACACTTTGTTTCATTCACTGAGAAACTTTGGCGCCAATAATCAAGATTGAAGAATAAATTAGTGATTTATTTATTATTATTATTTTTTTTATTTTTCTATAGAAGATGAATTAGTGGTTTGTTGCCACCAAACAAAAGGTACTTGTGTTGCTAGTTAAATGTCAGTTTGCTTACATAAGGTACTTGTGTTGCTGGTTAAATATCAGTTTACTTGTTATTGGTAAGTAAATTTCAAAGTGGACGACGAGATTTGGCAATCTAGTGACACTTATATAGTTTTAATTATGAATAATGTAAAACTTATATGTTACAATATAAAATAAAATTATAATGTTTTCTCTAACAAAATTTAAACTAATATGTTATTTTTAGCCTAAACCTTCAATTCAAGTCAAGATAAAAAAGAAATTTGTTCAGATGAACATTATTATTTTTTAGAATAGACGATAAAACAACATTTAAAAATTCAGATAGAGATAATCTAACCAACGGTTTACAACATTTGAATTTAAAACAAAACTTAGAAAGCAAATGAGCCAGTTCATTGGCTGAACACTTGACAGGTTGAAGATCCGGAATGCCCAATTCCAAAAGCAAATGACGAACGTCCTTAAGGATGGGGGACTTCAAACGACAGCTCTGAACCACCATGAACAACAACGACAACATTCAATACATTTCTAGGAGAGATAGGAACAGCGCAAAAAAATAGGTCTAATTCTCCATTGGTGGTTTTGGTTTTTAGTTTGCATTAAATTACTGATTTATTTGAATTTGCAATTTATTTCATATTTTTATAACTTCTGACATTGTTTACAAAGTGAAAAGCAAATTTTACTATTTGTTACAATTTCTCCATTAATTAATAAACGTTTCTGTGATTTAATGGGAGTTAACAGCTAACAAAAAAAAATATGATAGTTTTAAATGATAAATTTTCGCGGAAATTTTACTAAACTATCTCCAAAATATCGAAAAAAATATTGGTGCTTTATCTTTATCTTTATTTTTATTTTAATTGTGAACATAATAAATTGATCTTAATTTAATAAACTATTCAAGTTCCATATTTTTGTGTCAACATTATCTAAATTAAGAAGATATTTCAATTTTCAAATAACAGGACGACACTTCCCATGTTTTAGAATGAAAATAGGTTGATCATAGTATAAGGGGACAAGTGTCATGCCCCAAAGTTTTTCCACGTTTGTAATAACCTAACTTGTTTGAACATTACTACTCATGCTTAATACTAATATTATACTTAATTGTAACCTTGGTTCTAAAAATTACACAATTTTTTTTTTAAAACTACTTAAAACCTTTTCATAACATAAAAGGGTTATTAAACCGATGGCCTCTAAACTCTAGGGTCTTTCCTACTTTGACCCTTAAACTTTAAAAATCTTATTATCCTGAACTTTTAGATCTCGCCACTTTATCTCAATTGCTCAATTTTCCATTAAAAGAGATGAAAATAGACCCACATGACCCGTAGTGGGGGGTCATTGAAACTACCAGTGGCCTAAAAATGCCCTTCCCACCCCTAACACCCTGAATGAGAAATCCTCAACATTTTTCTCTATTCTTCAATTTTGATGTGCCTTTTGTAACCCTAAATCATGGACTCAAAGAAGATGACGTGTAGTAGGTTGGATTCCTACCGCAGTAGCTCTAATTCGACAAAATCTATGAGGAAAAAGGGTTGAAGACAACCCTAATTTGTGCGTCTATTGATTATATAGACAAGTAAGCACCACTTAGACTAAAGCAAATCTGAATAGAAGGTTTTATAAGCACCCAAGATATCAAAATGTCGTTTTTTCCCTTATGGGCCACCCACATACAGTTCATGTGGGTCTATTTTTATTTTTTTGGAGGGAAACTTGAAAAGAGAGGGTAAGGTAGCCAAATTTGAAAGTTTAGGAACAAAGTGAAGGACTCCAAAGTTTGTGGGCAATTAGTGTTGATGACCCTAACATACACTTTATAAGGATTTTAAATTCGTTTCTAATAGAGTATCTATTGTATATTAGTTTTTTAGAGTACAAATTTCTAAAATTTTCTTTAGTTGTACAACTAAATCATGAGTATATCAAAGGTACACTTTGTACTAATTGTAAATGTGTATATATATATATATATCAAGTATATAATATATTTTGAACAAGATGTAGTATTCTCGACCATATGTTGCTTATTGTAAACTTTACAATATAGAGTGGATTGGTTTATTTATTTATTTTTATCCCCAAAACCAATAATGTTAAAAAAAAACCTTAATACAGTTAAAATCTTTAAAAATTAAGTCCATTATGGAACTCGTCATATCTTTAAAAAAAAAAAAACTATTCTAACAATTTCGGGTCCTAACCAATATAAGAATTGGGTATTAAAAGGCTTATATAGCTTTTTATTATTATCTTCTTTTATCTCTTTCTTTTTAGTCCTTCTTTTAGTCGTTGCAAACATGTATATAGGAAGTGTAAAATTGGTATTGTTGACCTCTTACTAAATCACAGCCAGTTGAATAAGTGTCAAGACTTTATCTTTAAATTTATAAAGAGCTTTTCTTTTGCTAAATGTAAATTGTTATGTATATAGTGGTATCCAAAACCCATGCTTTTATCATCTTGCGTGAACTGGCCCATCCATCACTCGAGTCTGAGGCAATTATTGCATACCTAAAATTACCCTACATAATGAACAAACATAACGAGCTTATTGTCACAAGCTTACTTTCTCTAAAGAACTCGTACGGCTTTAGCACAGTCTCGATGCTAAGTTAGCCTAACTCACTCCTGCGCTGTTGCCTATAACACGAGGGAATACAAGAGAAGAAGAAGAACTCTGAAAGGAATGTTATTAAGCTAAGAGAACTTTACAAGGCTTTGATTCTTGGATTCCTCTTGGATGGTTTACAAATGAGAGAGTTGGTCCTATTTATAGGCATCTCCTAACAAATGAACGGTCTAGATTACATTGATCCAACGGCTACTGTTTCCTATCTAGAATGTTCTAGCAAATTATGGAAGATATTTACAAGTATGGAATATTCTAGAGACTTCTACACTACTCTACATTGTCCTTAAGTGCTCCCAAAGTTCTAGAGAGTTCTAGAATAGTCTTGAGTCTTTCAGGACCTCCTAAGTTCTTTAGGATGCTTCTTAACTATGGTGGAACCTCTTGGAATGCTACGGGACAATGTAGATCACTCCTGACCCTTCTAGAATCTTCCTTGGGTCAATCCTACTCTCAAAAACACCCAAAGAAAAGAGAGTGGCCACTTTGTGGCTTAGTGGGGTGTGACATTCTCCTCCACCTATGCTCGCGATGCCCTCGTCGCATCCCCGTGGTATTGTTGGATCTTATCTTTGAATTGCTAAAGTGCCTCCTTGGTTTCCCAACTGGCCTCGGTGTCAGGTAGTTCCTTCCACTTAATAAAGTACTCCCGATAGCTTGGCACACCTCGTCTTCGGATGACTCGATCCGCTAGTATTTCATCAACTTCTTTGTCAAAGGAGGTGACCACGGCTGTGGGTGCTCGATGGGAGGCTCCTCTTGATGGATCTTCCAAGTCTTCGTGGTATGGTTTGAGCATGCTTATGTGGAAGACTAGATGAATCTTTAACTTGGGTGGAAGGTGTAGTTTATATGAGACCTTACCTATACGCTTGATCACCTCGAAAGGTCCTTCATACTTGCGTATTAGACCCTTGTGGACCTTCCTGAATGTCTTGAATTGCTACGGTAAAAGTTTTACTAAGACAAGATCTCCTTCCTTAAACTCTACGTGACTTCTTTTCTTGTCTGCCCATTTCTTCATGTGCTTTGCCGCCTTGTGCAACACTGCCCGGGCTAATTTTGTGCCATGACTTGGCAAACTTGAATGTAGCAGGGCTCTTCCCTTCATAGCGAGTGGAAAGGGAAAGAGGAGTTGTTGGCTGTTGTCCCATGACGATCTCTAAAGGACTTTTGTTGCTGGCCTCACTTTGTTGCAGGTTGTAGGAAAATTGTACAACATCAAGAAGCTTAGCCCAGTCCTGTTGGTTGGCACTCACATAGTGTGCAAGTAGAGCTCTAATAAGGCATTGATGCATTCCGTCTGACCATCGCTTTGGGGATGAAAGCTTGTTGAAAAGTTCAAGTCTGACCCTAGCATCTTAAATAGCTCCATCTAGAACCTCCCAATAAAGCGAGTGTCTCGGTCACTGACAATGTTTGTTGGAACGCCCCATAGCTTGACTACATTGCACAAAAATAGCCTAGCTGCTTCTTCTATGGTGCAGTCAGTTGGCACTGCAATAAAGGTTGTATACTTGCTAAACCTGTCCACCACTACCATTATGCTTCCACACCCTTCGGACTTCATTAGGTAGGTGATAAAGTCCATGGAGATGCTCTCCCATGGTCTCTCTGGAATGGGTAGTGGGTCGAGCATACCCCCTGGTTGTTGTTGGACTATCTTATCTTGTTGGCAAACAAGGCAAGTCCATACATATTCCTTGACCCCATCTCGCATATTAGGCCAATAGTAGACAGACTTCAAGAGAGCAAGTGTGTGCCTCATATCTGGGTGGCCTACCCATAAGGAGTCATGACACTCCTTTATTAGTTCTTTTCTCAAGTTGGCCTACTCTAGCACGTACATGTGGTTGCCTTTGGTGTAGAGGATGTCATCAGCTAGCCAAAACCTCCGTGTTTTGCCCTTGTTCACCAAGGCGATGATGATTTGTGCTTGAGGGTCCGCCTTTAGTCCCTCCTTGATTTTGTTTAACAGTGGGCTAGTGATTTGGGAAATGCTTGAAAATTCTGCCTTTCAGCTCAACACGTCAGCTACCACGTTCACTTTTTCTGGCTTATATTCCATGACATAGTCAAACTTGGCCAGGAAGTCTTACCATCTAGCTTGTTTCGGACTGAGCTTCTTTTGGGTTTGGAAGTAGCTTGTTGCAACATTATCAGTCATGATTATAAACTTTGACCCAAGTAGATAATGACGCCACACTCTAAGACAATGGATGATGGCTGTCATCTCTTTCTCTCGCACTGTGTAGCGTCGTTCAGTCTCGTTGAGCTTCCGACTTTCATATCCAATTGGGTGTCCCTCCTACATGAGAACACCTCCAATGGCAAAGTCAGAGGCATTAGTGTATACCTCATAAGGTTTGATGTGATCGGGTAGACTGAGTACGGGCTCCTCACTGATTACTTTCTTTAGGTCTTTAAAGGCTTGTTGACATTTCTCTGCCCAGTCCCATGACTTGTTTTTCTTGAGAAGCTCGGTCAGTGGGGCAGCCCTCATCGAATAGCTTTTGATAAAACCGTGGTAGTAGTTTACTAGCCTAAGAAAAGAACGTAGCTCATGTACCTTGGTTGGCGGCTCCCAAGTTTGGATAACATGTACCTTTCTATCTTCCATCATTAGTTGGCCATCCTTGATATTGTGCCCCAAGAAGACTACCTCTGGCTTGGCAAAGGAGCATTTCTCCTTCTTGATGTATAGGTCATTGTCCCGTAGCACTTTGAACACCTCCCTTAAGCGTTGCATGTGCTCCTCCAAGGTTTTGCTATACACCACTATGTCGTCCAAATAGACGACCATGAATTGATCGATATATGGGAAGAATAGCTTGTTTATGAAAGTACAAAAGGTAGCTGGGGCGTTGGTTAGTCCAAATGGCATAACCAAGAATTCATAAGACCCGTACCTTGTAACACATGTGGTCTTTGGTTCATCTCTTTCGGCTATGCGAACCTGGTAATACCCCGAGCGAAGGTCTAACTTTGAGAAATAGCGGGCATGACCTTGTTGATCAAACAGATTAGCGATCAAAGGAATGGGGTATTTGTTCTTTACCGTGATCTTGTTGAGAGCTCTGTAGTAGATGCACATGCGTAAAGAACCATCTTTCTTTTTCTGGAATAGGACTGGTGTGCCGAATGGGGCTTTGGAAGGCCTAATGAACCCTGCATCAAGTTACTCCTTGAGTTGCCTTCTTAGTTTCGCTAATTCTGGCGGTGCCATATGGTATGCACCCATGGCTGGTGGCTTAGTCCCTGGTTCCAACTCGATCTGATGGTCTACCTCCCTCTTTGGTGGTAGCTTTTTTGGTAACTCTGTTGGTGCAAAGTCCTTGAACTCCTTAAGGACAACTGCTACCTCTTCTGGCTCAACTTCTGATGGCCCTTGCTCTTCATCATCATATTCCTTGAGGATAGCCAAATAGCTTTCCTCATCCCTCTAGATGCCCTTCTTAAATTGCATTGCCGAAAGCACCTTTATGTCTTGCTTGTTGTCCTAGTCATTGGCACCACACAAGCCTTTTCGCTGTCCATGATGCACATGCTGTTGGCGAATAGTATTAGGAATGCCTTGACTTGATCCAAGAATTCCAACCCTAGAACAACTCTAAAGTCATCCATTGGCACAACTAAGAAGTCCAAATGCCCGGACCAGGCCCCCACGCTGGTCTTAACTCCTTGGGCTATGCCATGAATAGGTCAGGTGTCACGCCCCGAAGTACGGGAGGTGATGTGGCAGATTAATTAGATTAATTAAATAAAGGTTTAGTTAAAAAATTGGGTTTAAGAATTAGATTTGTAAATAAAAATGAGAAAATTTTAAAATCGTTTGATTAGAATAAAATAAATTAAGGAAATGAAGTAAAATAAACCATCAAAGTAATTAAACAAATAAAGAGAACAATAAAAATATTTAAATATGGGATGGAACGAGTATGGGTCCCACTGGCCCACATATTATGCACACACATGTAGTACTGACAATAATACCATACAACTACAGTCCAGAAATAAAAGAAAGTTAAAGATCTTACATGCCTTGATTTGTACTACAGCCTACCCAAATCTTCTACTGGTCGTATGTCCAGTCAGCGCACTCTTCTCCAATCCTAAGCTGATATCCACCTAGGGTAAGATTTTAAAACAAATAAACCATAAGCGAAAGGCTCAGTAGGATTATATTTAAATTATACAGATAAATATTTTATTAAAACTTTCTTAACAAATAAATGAATCAAATAAATATTTTCATTAAACAAAATCCCATTGAAATCAGTTTGTCAAGAATACCTTTTAAGCTTTCTCGGGCAAACCAATTATTCACCACCGAAGTAGCCCAGCTGGGTTTCGGGACCTGCCCCTAAGGTCGTTCACTACACGACCCGATCTCTGATATGGCATCACGCCCTCAAATATATATATATATATCTTTTGATTAATAAAATCTCTTGTTTACCAGATATAATCATTTATATTCATTATGAGGTTTATTATGAACAGTTCTCAATCAACCGTTTGTAAAGATATTTAAACAAAATCATTTTCCAATCAGTCATCGAAAACATTTGATAAAATCCATTTTTGGCTTAAATCATTTTGAAATAAGGCTACCAAGAAAGAGGGGTAGAAGTCCTAC
>CAMOHE010054253.1:0-64015 GCA_946598075.1 Artocarpus hirsutus | reverse complement strand
TGTTGTGTGCATACCAACCACACACACCCTAATGGGGAGTTGGGGGATTGACCTAAACTAACCAACAACACACAAGATCATTTATATATCTTGATAACTGGCTCCCTTAGAGTTGGTACAACACATCTTAACTTGCTTAGGTTCTCCAAGTCTCTTGTTGTTAAGCAAGCGTGCATTTGAAATTATGTCACAATAACTAACAATCGCATTTCTTACTAAAAAGAGGCAAGTATCACATCTTGATAGTACTCCTGACATGCACAGATATGCTTGGCTTGCATTTATGCATTTATGCTTCTCATAAAATTAAGGCATTTATCGCATCTTGATAGCAATAGTAATCATTGCATCTTGATAGCAATCGTAATCATGTAAACCAAATATTCACAGATACGCTCAAACTAATTACTTTAAAAAATGTTCCACACACAAGGGTACTCCAATTTCTCAATCCTCTCCTGTTGCATAATCGTTAGTGACAAAGTGAGCTACGGCAGGGGGGCCTTGAGCGCCCCCCAACCCAAACTTTGTGCTGTCTTTTTAAAGTTATATGGGTATGTATATTATTATATAGTAAATTAGGCATTAGCCTCTCTAAAACTTAAAAATTTATCTTATGCTCTAAAATTTTTTAAAATACTAACAAATTATAACGGCAAACACATTTAATGGGCTCCTGTGTTAAAAGCATTTTAACTTAACAAGAAAGAAAATAAAATAAAGAATATATAACCTAATTTAACATCTTCTTCTTTACTGTATAGTTATTTATATTATTTTTTTTTTATTTTTGTTACGTGATTTGTCACGTGCAAGTGTACATGGTTACAAAGTAACAAAATGGGAGTAAGAGTATCGAGTTCTACAAGGATTGGATTACTAGGTTTTTACTTTCTCTTGTGGTTCAAGAACTTCCAATTTTATCTAATTATCAAGATTAAATAGCAATTTTAATTAAAAATAAGAAATTAAAGAAAACAAAAAATGAAAACTATAACACTAAAGAAAGCTTAAATTATGGGAAACCAATGAAATAAAAACCAAAGGGGACTACTTCGCCTTTGTCTTCATGAACTATCATGTCTTCATTTGCCTAGATTATTGCTAATTAATTAACCCAATTTATTGATCTAGAATTCTAATATATCACAGCTCTTCTCTTCCAAGTTCACACTTGAGAACGTGCAAAACAACCAATTCTAACATTCATATTTAGAATTAATTATTAAGGACTCATTTGTTAGGATAAATACCCTTAAAGCAAATGATGTTTTGTAACGGAGACATTTATAAATAAATAAAGTGAATTTTTTCATTATTTTGCGTGTATGTATTATGAATAATTTATAAATATCATTAAAATTTCATAATTATCTATGTTACCTTAAATATTTTATATAAGTATTATAGATAAAAGGACAATATTTAAGGATGATAATTATTCAATTAAAATATATAATATTTAATTAAACGTTACAAGTGCAAGTCATTTTTGTTAATAATAGAATGGTCTTATCCAAATTGTTTATATAGCGAGTCATTAAATGAATACACTATACATAATGAAATCATGTAGGACTAGGACATCATGTGTGTCATCCATTATTTTTCTAACATGTATCATCATAATTAAATTAATTATTAGTGTGCCAATTAAAATTTTTATTTCATCTAAAATATATTCCACATTATTTATTTCTACCTATATTCAAATTTTCTAAAATTTTCTATACCTAGTTTGTATATTTACTGAAATACCCTTAGAACTTTCATTTAATTACAAAAATTTTATTTAGCATTTGGTGCACCAAAGTCTTTGATGGAGGCCACCCTTCAACTACATGTCCCCCTTTAATTATTTTGATCTTCTTTGAGTCTCCTTCCTTCATTCTCTCTTGCATCTCTCTCTCTCCCTACTCTTCATCTCTTTCCTTCTTTTCTTCCACATCTTCCACGACACTAAGGCAGAGAGCATCCAAGGAAGAACCCAAACAACATTTTCAAGCCATTCTCTTACAAAGCTCACAAAACAACCTCCCACAAACTCATAGATCAAAGAAACTTGAAGATTTTAAGGTCTACACAACATTTTTGGGCTAAGATTGAGGTAAGGTTTTCAACTCAAAACTTAGATTTTGATTATGTTTTAAATATGTAGATATGTGGAAACGAGTTGTAACACCCAGTTTTTCTATTTAATGGGAAATAAAAAGGTCTGATGTTAGAATTGACGATAGTGATATTTTTACTAATATGCTATTTAGTGATATTACAGGTGACAACGACGAAGGGCTCGATGTGCTAGGAAAAAAGTTCATGCCAATTATGTAGGAATTATGTTTACTTATAAATTAATATGTGATGATGCATTTTATTTTGTTTTAATTGAATAACATATGATAAGAAGAAATTAATATGAATTTTGGTTTATGTGTTATAGTATACGATTTATTTATTTTTATTATATATATGTATATATATGAATATATAAGTTAAACTATGTATATGCAACTATAAATATATGATACGTGAAATAACAAATATGGTTATGTGTATATATATAAGTTAACATGGATGTGGGCCTTGGGCTATGCGACATGTTTTGTTGAGAATAAAAAAAAAAAGGAAAAAAAATAATGTTACACATGGGGGAAAAGAAAAGAAAAAAAAGAAACTAAATTAGAGTAGGATTAGGGTTTTAGTCTCTATATAAAAGCTATATAAAGACCCTTATTACTAACCTAGACTCACACTTTAGTAACCCTAAACTCACACTTCATTCATTCCTCATTGATTTGCTTAATGCTTGGTTTTCTTTGACTTTATCAAGATTTTTAATCTTCCTGATTTCATTCATCTTGGTAAGTGTATCAATTATTTAGCATGTTTGTTTGATCTTTTGGTTCTTATGTTAGTATTAGAATTTTTATGATCATCATATAGATTCTTTTATCATTTGTATTTCATGTCAATTAGTGATTGAAAAGAGTTGATGATTTGGTTGTTTTGACTAATCTCCTATCAAACCCTAGATTGGAGATATCACAGATTTTTATATTTTTGTTATATATATCTTTATGGGTGTATTTAATTATCAATTAGCATCCTGTTAATTATGTGTTTACAATTTTAATTGAGGTTTTATTAGGTTATAGATTGATATTGAAAATTTTTGATGCCTTATGCCTACTTTTCAAACAAACACCCGATAGCTATCATGTTTTAATGATTTTTGATTATGTATTGCCTTGTTTATATTTTTCTTATATTTTTCCAATATTAGACATCTAAGCTTTCTTTTGGCTTTTGAATCGCTTGAATCAGAGTTTTCTTTAAGCAGTTATGATTTTTCGAATTTGACCCTGAAAGCTGTGCAGTTTACACAGACCTAAAATTTAGACTGATTTTTGAGGACTTTTTCTTCATGCAAATTATTGTCAAAATATGCATGTAACATATCAAAATTTTTTTTTTTTTAGTCTAGTTTTTAATGCCACTGGATTTAGCTGATTTGGAGTTAAGATGAAATTATTATGAATTTTTAAGTGAATGAAGGTCATTCTGCCTACTTTTGGGAATTATGCCCTAGGTTCATAAATTGTGATTTTGTGCTTCTTGATGTTATTACTTGATGAGATGATGTTTAATGATAGTATAAGATGTTTATATGTTGTTAATAGTATTATTAGTGACTTATGGTCAATATGAATGTTTGGTATGAACTCTTCAAAGAAGCGAGCACACCGAAGACCTAAGTCGTCGTGTCACCTGCTATAGAAGATTGAGTAAGTCTAGAGATCAGGTAAGTACATCTCTCACCTGCAATATGATTGTTCAAAGTTAAAAAGATTGATGTTGATGATATGTTATGAAGATGTTTTATGACAAGGATTTTTAATAATGAGGAAATTGATGAAAAACGATGAAAGATGATGTTATTTTTACCTCATTATTCTATTCGATGGAAACCTTTTTATAAAAACCTATATATGTATTATCTAGATTATTTTGATGTTTTAAAAAGACATTGTACATTTGACGGATTGATGGTGATGATAGAGTCGGTGAGCGGACCGACTGGTAAGCAGTCGCTTCATCTTTGTCACGGTTGGTTTGGAGGTCGCTACCTCACTCTTTCTGTGGCCAGCGCGCTATGACGATGACGGTACAACACCAGGGCCTTACTATATGATATTTTGAAGTACTACTATATGATATTTTGAAGTATTACTGTATATATTATTTTAAAAAGAAAATATATTTATTAAATGATGAATTAATTTTATTAAACATTGTTATTTGATGAAAAAGTTTTGTGAGAGTTAAGATGTACTTATTAAGCATTATGCTTACTAGATGTTTCTCATATTGCAGCTAAGACCAAGAGTTAGGTATGACAATGGAGGAGCTCAGTGCGGGTGTATGCGTGGTGGCAGAAACGGAATTCGGAGTGATGCATCATGTGTTAATGATGATATAACTTTTATTCAATTGTTTACAATTTCGCAAATTTAGTTTTTCAATTATCTTATGAGATTTTGCAAGTTTTAAGATATTTTATTAAGTTCAATGTTTTTGATAATGTTGCAACTATATTTTTATTTTTAGATGAGGATTTTTAATAATGAGAAAATTGATGAAAAACGATGAAAGATGATGTTATTTTTATCTCATTATTCTATTTGATGGAAACCTTTTTATGAAAACCTATATATGTATTATCTATATTATTTTGATGTTTTAAAAAGGCGATGTACATTTGACGGATTAATGGTGATGATGGGGTCTGGTGAGCGGACCGACCAGTAAGCGGTTGCTTCATCTTTGTCACAGTTGGTTTGGGGGTCGCTACCTCACTCTTTCCGTGGCCAGCGCGCTATGACAATGACGGTACAACACCAAGGCCTTACTATATGATATTTTGAAGTACTACTATATGATATTTTGAAGTATTACTATATGATATTTTCTAGTATTACTATATATATTATTTTAAAAAGAAAATATATTTATTAAATGATGAATTTATTTTATTAAACATTATTATTGGATGAAAATATTTTGTGAGAGTTAAGGTGTACTTACTAAGCATTATGCTTACTAGATGTTTCTCATATTGCAACTAGGAATAGGAATTAGGTATGACGATGGAGGAGCCCGGTGTGGGTGTATGCGTGGTGGCAAAAATGAAATATCGGAGTGACGCATCCTGTGTTAATGATTATTTAACTTTTATTCAATTGTTTACAATTCCGCAGATTTTAGTTTTTCAATTATTTTATGAGATTTCATAAGTTAAAGATATTTTATTAAGTTTAATGTTTTTGATAATGTTGCAACTATATTTTTATTTTTAGATGAAGTTATTTGATTTGATTAAAAAGTCTTGTTTTAAAAAAAAATTAAGCTATTTCATATTACTTTGATTATTCAAATTCTATATTTGTTTTATTATAAATAATATATGTTTTGAGATGGTAACTGTGACATCTCGTGAGGAGGCGTTACATGAGTTTAGATGATTATATGTTGTTTATGTATTGTTTTTTGTTATATTATAGGTTAGATTGACCCGACCCAAATACAAAATTTTTATTCAAATGTTTTATTCTAAAATATTTTAATCTCATATTATTTTTGTTTTAAACTATTTTTAGAACATTTTGGATTGGACTATGGGGTCAATGTTTGTTGCTATTAAAATTAAATTATGTGTTTAATTTTATATGCATATTTTGAACATCTTAATCATTATGACACATTAATAAAAATAAATGATAAATTGACATAATTATAGATTAGGATTTAAGCTAAGTATACTTATTTTTATACGTTTTAGGTTAACAACGTATTTGGAGCTTACGTGATGAACATGGTTTCATAGCTAGAAGTTATTAGTGGATATTTTGCAAAGAGGTGGGGAATCTATTACTTATCTTTTGTGAGGTTTTGTAGCATTAAAGTTGGTTCTTTACATTGTAAGATATATATATATATATATGTTGAACTGTTATTATATGAATATCACTTATGAAACAATAACAAGAATTCATCTTGTAATGTACAACGAGGATAAATTGATTAGACATGTTTTGAATAAATTAAGAAGCATGGTTAGGAGATATACTCAATACATAACAGTAGTGGTTATGAGAGGAATGACCAAACATGAAGAGGGCGACGGTTACGTCTTTTGGTACAAATATCATAAAAGGTAAAATAGGGGGAAAGTGATGACACTTCATTGAGTCGAAGGTCCCAAAACACACTATACAGGAATTGACTTGGTAAGGATCTAGGGCTTGATGTGCCCTCACCGGACACTCTTGGAATGATTGAAGAGTGGTCAAACGTAACCATTTGGGTTTTGTTGAGTTGAGTGATTATGATACTCTATTGCACAGTGGATACAGATGAGTATTATTAAATCTTGAATTAATATATATATATATGTATATATGGAACTTGGTAAGAAAAATCATAGGATATCCATCGAAAATAAACAGGATAATATTAACGAACAATGTTGAGAATTAACTAACCATGCAGCTTTTAATGTGGCAATGATAAAAACTTAAAGTTGAGTAATGGTTTTCCTTACTGAGCATGTTATCGCTCATTCTCTTATATTTTCATCTTTTTAAAACTTACAAAGTGTGAAGTGGCAATAAGGGATATAATTAAGGAAGTTATGTATCTGTATTCAATTGGAATCTCTTTTTTTTACTGAGAATGTTCTCCTTGATAACATAAACATCGTATGTTACTTTTTGTTACTATATTAAGGGAGATTCAAGGTTGAAATAATGACAATGATAATTTTATATTATTAATTTAAAGGTGCTATATTAAACTGTGGTTTGTTATTGTTGTTGTTTATATTTTATTTTAATTTGAGAGTTTTTATTTAAGTCTTAGACAAATTTGTTTTGAAATTTTATTTTTATTTTCTGATCTTTATTTAATTCATTTAAAACTGTTAACCGTCACTTAGGAGCGTTACATCATGTAATATGAACAGCTAATATATTCTGTTAAATATAACAAGTTTGATCACATCGAGCGATGGTCATGTATAAGATGATCTTAATCTTTTATTAGCAGACTCCTATTTATGCATTTATGTTTTTTGATTTACTCGATGCGGATTTGAGCATCTAATCTTATTTCTTGTATTTTGGAGGCATAAAAAAAGTAAGTAGCTAAGAATATTAATATTACAAGATGGAATCTATTCCTTCGCTAACGAGAAGTAGCTAAATAATTCTCTAAAGTATTGATTAGGGACTTGAATAATAAGAGTGCTCAATTTATGATTAAGTTCATAAATTTGTTATTCATTAGAGAATCAATAGTACTCAAGAATAAAGAAGTCATTAGAGAGGTTGACAGATTATACATAGCTCTAATTATGAAATATTTATGGATGATTGACTTATATGAAATGGCTATATCAAATGGAAGACTCTAAAAGATGAGTAATTAAATATATATAATTTCAAAAGTGCAATTTCAAGTATTTAATGGAGTAATATTAGAATTAATAAGAGAGTAATATATTAATTGAAAAGTTTAATTAATATATTAGTTTTATTGGAGCTTGAAATTATAGGTCCATCAGTCCCCCCGCCATCTTTGTAAACACTATTTAGACAAGTTGAATTTTTAGTTTAAATAATTAATTTAGAATTATAGAATTTTAAATTAAATATCACTCAAAATAAATTTATTATGAATTAATTTATATTTATTAAATAACAATATTATTTTATAAATAATTTAGTAATTATTAAATAACATGATTATTTAATAAAATAATTAATTTTGGAAAGACACACCTGTGTAACTGGTGCATACAATAGAAGGTCCCTCTATGTATATGGCGCCTATAGCTCAAAGAGAAAGTCCCTTATGCACATCAAAATTTGTTTACAAAATTTCCATATTTAGAATTTTCAAAATTGAATAAATGTGATTTATTTCAAGTATGGAAAGTTAAATGTGGATACAAATGAGATTAGGTAACAAGCATATTTTCTCTCTTCCTTCTCTTTGAATTAGCACCACACATAGATATGGTACATATGTGTGCGATGCTTATCACACTATAGGAAAAGGAAACTTGTGTTTTTTTAATATTAATTAATGTGTGATACTAAATTAAAATAAAAAGTGTTTTTCATTATTAATTAGCTCTCTCATTCTTTATAAATAGAGGTCTCCTCTATTCATTAGACACATTTATGAGTCTTGGAGAGACTGAGAACACTCAGCCAAAATTCTTTCCCTCATAGGCATGTAAGAGAGAAATGAGTGTGAAGAAAAGTTCTTCATCTTGAGACTTGTTTTGCTTACGTATTGAGATAAATAGGCGACTAAGATTAGTTAAGTGATACTTTAAAAACCATAATTCCTCCAATACTTACATGTTTGTCCATCCGGTGCTAAGGACTAGACGAGAAAGATGGTGGTTCCATCTTTAAGAGAACGACCTTTGCTATTTGTTTAATTCCGATTCATTTCTGTTTATTCCAGTAAGCAAACTTATATATATTTATTTAAGCATTAAATTAATATATTCTTTAGCATTTTACAAAAAGTTTTAAGAAAATTTTGTTATATACGATTTGCACCATAATCATATTTTTGCTATTTTTGTGAATTTTTTTCCTAAAACCAACATCATTAAGATTAAATCCCATATGGCCACAAAGAGAAATTATGTAACACCCCTTACGGACGTCACAATAATCATTACTTTTATCCTTGTTATCATTATTTATAAAATAAACCATTTAAATTTAAACACAATTTGATAAACATATCCCAGGATCCATGCAAAATTTTTTTTTAAAAAAAAATATTCAAAATATTTCAATCCCCCTTTTTTTTATTGTTTATCAATGCCAAATCAACAAAACTATAATTCAAACAAAATTTCAAAACAAACTTTAAAATCTGTTTACACAGTTTGGTAGACTGAACTTTTGAAAAATCAAAATAAATGTAAAATAAGTCTTTTTACTTAATGGTGTGGAAATTTAAGCATTCAAAGAAATAAAAACATAGTTTAGAAAAAAAATTATTTTGTCCTTGGCGTTCTTTCGTTTCCAATCCATCGTTCACAGTTCACATGTCCGTCCTCGCCCTCCACCTATTTCATGGTCCTCTTACCTTTATCTGCAACATGATTATAAACTAAGTAAGCAAAAGCTTAGTAAGTACACTTTTCTATCTCACAACATAAAATATTTTATGAATATTTTTATGAAACTTCATAATCATAATCATCATTAACATAATAGTGCACTTGGCACAATTTCATATAGAACATATATTTCATTATCATTATCCATATTAAAAACTTCATTCATTTTATCTTTGGGGCCCAAGTGTTGCACCATAAACATCATCATCATAGGCCCGCCGTCATGAGAGGAGAGGGATAGCTAATCCTAAACCAAACATGACAAGTCTAACCTTTGGGAGATCATAAATATAAAAATAATATAGAGTGTGCAACACTTAATTAAGTGATACATATATATAGATATACTTTTAACATACCTCATCACTGAAACATTCGTTAAACTTTCTTGTTACAATAAGAGTTTTCATGAGAAAACAACATATAAAAACAAACTTTAAAAATTATCATAAAATATATTCTCAAAACTTTTTCATAAACTTTTATCATGCTACAGGTGAGAATATACTTACTTGACTTATTTGCTTACTAAACCTTAACTTTGGTGACGTTACTACGGTTCTTGGTATGCTCGCCTTTTGGAGTGTTCATATCAAACATTCATATTGACCATAAGTTACTAGCAATACTATTAGCAATATAAAACATCTTATACTATCATTAAGCATCACCTTATCATGTAATAATATCAAGAAGCACAAAATCACAATTTATGAACCTAAGGCATAATTCCCAAAAGTAGGCAGAATGATCTTTATTTACTTAAAAATTCATAATAATTTCATCTTAACTCCAAATCAGTCAAAACCAGTGGCATTAGAAAGTAACTCAAAAACAAAGAATTTGATATATTACATGCATATTTTGACAATAATTTGCATGAAGAAAAGTTCTCAAAATTCAATCTAAATTTTAGGTCTGTTTAAAACTATACAGCTTTTAAAGTCAACTTCAAAAAATTATAACTATTTAATAAGAACTCCGATTCAAGCGATTCAAAAGCCAAACAAAAGCTTAAGATGTCTAGTATTTGGAAAAAATATAAGAAAAATATATACAGTGCAAATGTAGAATAAAAAATTACTGAAATACTATGGTTGTCAGGTGTTAGTATGAAAAGTAGACTTAAGGCATCAAAAATTCAATAATTAAAATAAAATTACTTTAACCCTAAAATTTCTAAGACAACCTAATAACATATATATATAGTACCATAAAAAGTCTCATTAGCAAATAAATTTGTTTAGCTATACAAATAGGTCACATAAACAAGAAGTATCAAATTCACTGAATAGATAGCCATAAAAACCTATCTTAAAGAAAATTTAAGAACTCATAAATATTAATCAAATAACCACGAAATTTTCCAGATCGTAACTTAACATATGCATGAATATCTCTGTAAAATTTCGTTCAAATCAAAGGTTGTTTGCCCCTTAAACATGGACTATACTTTTGCACAAAATACCAATCAGTAACAGTTTGGTCATGAGTGGTAGAGAAAGAAAATTTAATATCTCAGCATAGAAATTTCCAAATAAAGGAATATCACATAACACATACATAAACATCATACTAAAATTTTAGAGCAAACGAAAATTGGTAAACAAAGTTATGGGGGTCAGATTACAAAGGAAAACAAAATTTCAGCAATAGTCTAGAATGAGTTTCTTACCTTCAAAACGATTCTTCTTAATTCTCCTGAATTATCTAAGTGAAAACCCAATATTTCATTCAATTATTTGTAGAAAATAAGGGAGATAATGGAAGAAAACGTGGAGAAGAAAAAGAGAGTGTCTAAGAAAATTTTTAGAGAAAGAGAATTTTCTTTGGTTAGAAATTTAGAGAATGAAGACTTTGATGGCTTCGAGGTATATTTATAGGTTTATGAAAGATAAGGGATTAGATAAGTAAAGAAAACCTTAATCCTAATCTAATTTACTTTCCCCCTTTTTTTTTCTTTTTTTTTCCTTTTCTCATAGCAATCTACCGTTTCTTTCTTTTATAAGCTTGTATTAATATATAATATAATATAATATAATATAAACTTATAATATAATATAAAATAATTATAATATATGATTACTTATATATAACAAAAATATTTGCTTCCATAACCTAAAAAATATTAAATTTCATATTATTCTCTTGGACATTTTCTATTATCCAATTACTTAATGCCATTATAATAAAAATACTACATATGTAATTATCATAGTATCATAAATGTTATAAAAATAAGAAAATATGCAATAAAATTCATGTTATCATCAAGAATATAATTGTAGGCATATTAACCCTAGAGCATTATAAAGATTATGAATTTAGAGCACGTTGAAACTCAAAAATAAATAAATAAATAAATACTTCTAAGCTTATCATCACTTTTGACATGAACATCTCGAGCACATCGATCTCACATGCCGTCACCTACGACATTACTAAATAAAATGTTAATTTACTTAACATAAATAATAGTAGCACTAAAATATCACATTCTAACGTTAAATTAACATAAGTATCCATAGAAAAAAATGACGAGCATTACAATTTGCTTACTGAGTTTATAATCATGTTGCAGATAAAGGTAAGAGGACCATAGAATAGGTGGAGGACGAGGACGGGCATGTGAACTGTGAACGATGGATTGGAAACGAAAGAATGCCAAGAACAAAATATTTTTTTTTTCTAAACTATGTTTTTATTTCTTTGAATGCTTAAATTTCTGCACCATTAAGTAAAAAGACTTGTTTTTACATTTATTTTAATTTTTCAAAAGTTCAGTCTACCAAACTGTTCAAACAGATTTTAAAGTTTGTTTTGAAATTTTATTTGAATTATGTTTTGTTAATTTGGCATTGATAAACTACAAAAAAAAAAGGGATTTGAAATATTTGGAATATTTTAAAAAAAAAAATTTGCATAGATCCTGAGATATGTTTATCAAATTGTGTTCAAATTTAAATGGTTTATTTTATAAATAATGATAACAAGGATGAAAGTAATGATTATTGTGACGTCCGTAAGGAGGCGTTACAAATTAAAAGTCTTCCAATTCTATATTTCCTTAGATTATGTTTCCCAAACCAATATTTAGAATCCTCCTTTCCTAAGTACTAATTCCAAATATTAAATTAACTAATTGACAATTAAACAATTAGAGACATTAAGATCAAAGAGACACAAATCAAAAGAAAAAAAATTAAATTGCAATAACCATAGGCAAATTACAAGAACATGAATCCAACAAGGTTATATAGCCCTCTAAAAATAATTTAGTTCATCATAGTCTTAATAAAGTTAAACAAAAACACAATAATGAACATAAAATCTACAACAATCATGCAAGGAAATCAAAAGACGAAGAGATGTAAAGATAAACTAGTTGTTCCAATGTTCAATCAATCTCAAACTCCTCCTTTTCTTTTCAAAATCCCCAAATGGATGCTACTTTCTCAATTCAACTCTCCAAAAAGTCGCATTTCAAAACCTTAAAATGACTATTTATATGTCCAAAATTTGAACAGTTTCTTCCAAAATCAGCATCAAAATCAACAATTTCTTAGGTTAGAAGCTAAATAGCATTGAGGCACCGCTTCATTGGCATGAACATATGTGTTAGCTAAGCTAAAGCCGGGACGATACCTGGAAGCAAGCAGTCATGAGCTTCAATCTGCATTGGGGCACGAGTTTAGCAATTGCTGGCCCTGGACTTCCCCTAGCACTAGGGTGCGAGGTTTATGGTGCTGGGGTGTGAGTTTAGCAATTGTTGGCCCTAGGCTTCTGCTAAGGCTGAGGCATGAGATGTTTGGTCCTCAAGGCTAAAAAAAACCTTCTAAATCACTTGTTGAATCCAAAGGTCCTCAATTGCATCCAGAGATAATAAAATACAAAAACATAACACGAAAAGCTAATAAATGACTCAAAAGTAACAAAATAAATAAGTGAGGATATTAAATCAAATCAGTCTATCCAACTTCCCAAACTTATAATTTTGCTAGTCCTCAAGCAAACAGGAAAAGAAATAAATAAAAGAGAGAAATGAAAAGAACCAACTATTTCAAAGTGAATGCCAAGTGACAAATATCCTATTTTGATAACTCAAGCTTCAAAGATGTAAAAGTTTAATGGCTCTAGGAATATTTCTGTCATAGCAAAAAAAAAAAAAAAATCTCATGTACTTTATTAGTTGGTAGATATCTAGGGTTTATAAATTTAGTTTGTTTGACTAGGATATATTAGTATAGCATTGATGTGTATAGTTTTAAATAATTGTATATTAAGTATGTACTTTATAGGAGTGTACAAGTGTTATATCATAGGCTTTGCAAAATTGATTGGTTAGATTAAGTTGTAAGTTGATAATAAGAGATTGGATGTAAGTGATTTTAATTTTTAATTGAGTGACTCAGCATACACCAAAGCTGACACCTTGCAAAAACTTGGGCAAAATATAAGATTTTCATCAAATACATGTGTGTGTGTGCGCGCGTGTGTATAAAGAAGAGAAATGTAAAAAGCCTTCCTTTATTTGGTTAGTCCACCACCTTGTTTATACTGGAGACATGTAAAAGACCTTCACTGCAAACCTTAGTTTCAATCGTTCCACGTTCAACTCCATAAGCGAGAGCTAAAGGGAAGTGGGTTAGGTGCTAAACGATATAAAAAAAAAGGGTTAGAGCAAGGTAAGTCTTCACGTTGTGTATTTTAGTTTTTTCAATTGAATTATTGCTTGTCTTATGTAATTTAAAATTAAGCTGTTTCTTGATGTTATTCTGGTCTCAAAGACTTTTGGCTCCAAACTTAACTTGATTTGAGCCTAATTGATCCCTTTTCATCCCCAAATACAAACCAATAAATACCCAACATTAGAACACAAAATATATTAGTTTTTCATAAGTTTTCCCTTAGTTTTTCTTAGGCTTATGAGTTGAAAAAGAAGAAGAAGAAGAAAAAAGGGAAGAGTTCCAATGGAGGCTATGAAGAACCCTCTGCATAAAAGGATTTTGGACACTAAAACCATTCTTTTCCTTACTCTTTCTTTCTTTTATTTTTCAATTATGTTAGTTTAATTTTGTTTATGGTTGAAGGGCATTTCAAAACCCTAGACATAATTATATAATTAATTTATAGAATTATTTACTAATTTTCCAATTAAAATTGTTTATATTAATCTAATTTTATTGTTTATGATTATTTTCTTGTTAGTTTAGGTGCACAACTAAATAGGACTTAGAATTAATTTATTCCTAGATTAAAATGCTTGATCCATAGTTGTATTGTTGTTGTAATCATTAGTAGCGAATTGTGATTATTAATTATGGTCAAACTCTCATATGATTGCATATAGAAAATAACTTAGGTTAAGTAATCCAAACTTATGTGATTGTTGCCTTGATCAACCTATTTTTTTCAACTTAATGCATCAGTAAGATTAAATCTAGAGAGCTTGTTTGAGGCTGTTTAATAGAAATGAGTTTAATAGAATGTTCGTCCTATTAAATCTATATAGTAAGGAAAGATTAGGATAGTAGAGCTTGTTGTTATCTACAGTTGGTAGTTTAAGTAGAGAATTGAGAATAATTTTGTAATTAATTGTATAGTTATTGTTTAGTCGTGACGAATAATCCTTTCATCGATTTCATTATCATTGTTTTATCTTATTTTATTTTCCTGTGTTTTCTTTTATTTTGTAATTTAGTTCATAATCAAAACTCCCCATCATGAGTTTAGATTTAGTTGTTTTGTGTTTTAATAGTATTAATAACTAATTGATTAGACCCAATCTTTTGCATGAACGATATTTACTCACCACTACACTTGATAACGACTATACTTAAAATAAGGTTTGATTTGGAGTTTCCCTTAAGGCCTACCAATTGGATTGTTCTTCTTTCATTGTACTTATAGCGAAGAAAGTAATAAATTAAAATTCATATTACATATTTAAGGAAAATTAGGTTATATAGCCTTTTTAAAGGCCTCTTTAAAATAATGGCCATACTTTTTTGAAATTACGCAAATGACCTATCCTTATTAATTATAAAGTCAAAATGATAAAAATAAATTTCATTAATTATTAATCAGCTATAATATATCAATGATAAACTCAAGTACATCAGTAATAAACTTAAGCACATTAATGATAAGCTAGAGTTTATCACTGATCAACTAATATACTCGAGTTTATCAATGATAAACGGTAATATATCAATAATAAAAGCTTAGATTATCAGTGATAAACATAAGAAAAAAAAAAAAAAAAAACTATTCTCTTTCCTTATTCTATCACTACAACTAATCGAAATGGGAGAGTCATGGGAACTAATTAGCTCAAAAGAAAATTAAAAAAAAAGTTTCGACTTCCAGAGACTTAAAACTCCAAAAATCACGACTAATTTAGTAACTTTTCACTCTTTTTTAGTAATAATAATTGAAACACAACAAAAATAGAGCATTTAGAATCGAAAACTGACCCATTGAGACTCTAATATCAGTGTCCACAAGAGATAAAGATTCGGAAGACAAGAATACTTCCCTTACCAGAAACGAAATACGAAAATTGCAGAGGGAGATGATTTTTCAGAAGAGAGACACTGATTGTAAGAGAGAGAAACAAATGCAAATAAGAGAAACGATTCTTCATTACAGAGAGACTGATTGCAAGAGAGAGAAACAAAAATGTAACTGCTACAGACAGAAACGGAATAGGACATGTGACTTTGTTGGAATGAGTAAAACAATTGTACTAGGGCTTGGATGTTCTTTTTAATGGTGTTTTTGTCATTTTGGTTGCATTACGAATCCCAATTTTTGGTAGACGGGCCACTTTTCCCAATTTTGAAGATGGACCACGTACATAAAAAAGGTGTAATAAACAACCAAAAATGCTTATGTCCCTATATTTAAATATGTCTTGAATATTAGGTGTTTTTATTGTGTATCTAAATAGAAACTTAAATTGTATTTTTTTATTCATATTACATTTTAAATATACATCCAATAGCAATTTAAACCCTATAATTTAGATGAAACGATTTCAAATTAACACAATTTAAATTTAAATTCGTGCAAAAAAAACCCTGGTAATGTCAAAATTATACCGTTCCCTCCATGGCATCATGTGCAACGCACCTGATCGGACCCACTAAACTACCCAGCCTCAAAAGTGGCAGCGGGAATGTATCTTTCCTCACTCCCTCGCGCCTTGCAAATCATCTCCGACGAAGAGAGAGATGAACAACGGTGGCAGAAATTGCCCACTACCACCGCAACAGGCATTGCCGGCGAATGATCTGAAGCACCAAGAGGCCTCGCAGGAGGACGAGTTGGTCGACGAGGATGAGTTCGTCGACCAGGACTTCTTCCTCGGCAAAACCCTCGCCCTTGAGGATGAAGACTCCTTCATTCTCTGCGACCTCGACAAGCGCCACGCCCTCGCCTCCCGCCTCTCCTAGTGGGCCCGGCCCCTTTCTCTTACGAGTACGTCGCCATCTTGTGCAACTATGGTTAATTGTTGTTGCTTCCCCCAAATTTTCTCTCTCGTATTGTGCTTATATGGCGCTAGTTGGAGTTCGCTTATGTTTTCTTTTTCCTTTTCTTTGTGTTGTTTGGTTTGTGAAAATATTTTATTCTGTCTGGTTGATTGATTTTCTCGGTTGTAGTTTTTCAATAGCTGAAGATTGATTAGCTGATTGGGGAGAGCGATAGAGATATGCAACCTAATTCTTCAGGATCCTATGCCATTATCAGAATCTTTGGAGTTCCGAGGGAAGGCGAATTTTATGTGTTTTCTGTTACGGTGGTGTTGTTTACTGAGAACTTTGTGAAATTCTTGGAAAGTTGTGTCTTTTTTTTAGACTTACTTCTGAACTCCTAGATTTTGTGAAAATGACGCTAGATTTGGCTCAAAGAACTTTTTTTTTTAGTTGAAAAGAAAGCTACACTACTCCTAGTTAATTTGTTTTCCGCATGTTAATGGTAGTTTAACAAAAGGAAGATATGTTGGCCAAGTATTGGGACTAGGATGGCAAGAATAAGTGTTACATGTAGAATTATGGTAGAAATTTTGTTAATTTGTTTTTGGTTTTTAATACACTTCTGCGTTATTACATCTTTACCATTAAAGTAGTACTCTTCCCAGAGAAAAAGGTTAGTTTTAATCCTCTGTTAGTGCATCAAATTCATATGTATCAAGTGTTTACTAGCTAAATGAATGGTTTAATTGGTGCTTTATGTTCAACAACAACAATGGTAATTTATGTGTAGAGATTGTAACACCTGCCGTTTTCTTTTATAGACACTTATATTAATTTAACATTAGAACGTGATATTTTCAGCGCTATTATTATTTATTATAAATTAATTAACTTTTTGTTTAGTAATGTTATAGGTGATGGCCACGAGGGATCAATATGTTGGGGATATTCATGTCAACCATGATGATAAACATAAAGTATTTATTTTTTTAAGAGTTTCAACTTACTTTAAATTTATACTTTATGGTGTTCTAGAGTTATGTATGCCCTAAAGCATTTATAATGTCATGATAATTACATCTGCAACATTTTTTTTATTATGGCGTTAAGAAACTCAATAATATAAAGTATCCAAACAAATAATATGTAAATTGATATTTTTTGGGTCATGGGAGTAAATGTTATTGTTGTGCATAAATAATTATGTATTATAGTTATATTATATTATATTATAACATAAATAAACATTTGTATTATAGTTATATTATATTACATTATTTATATTATATTATAATTGTATAATATTTATATTATATATAATATATATTATGTTATATATTTATACGTTTATATGATATTATATTATATTATATTAAGAAACTTTTTTGTAAGGAAACGTAAAAGAAAAAGAAAGAAAAGAAAAAGAAAAAAAGAGAAGGAAACCTAATTAGATTAACATTACACTCATTTAAAAAAAAAATAAACCTAATTAGATTAGATTAGATTAAAGCATACAAATTATTCCCATCTCTTTTTCTTGCCTCGATTTTATCTCATATTCTTCCATGCTTTTATGCCCTTTTTTCTTCCTTAAACCTCACATACCATTAGTTTGAAATTTTGTTTTCTTCAAGATTTTCTCTCTTAAAGAATTTATTACTCTTATTTTCTTTCGAGCCAAAGTAGAATGAATTCTTGTTTGGAGATTTTGTGTGCAAGTCTTCATATTTGTTGAAGAGAACATAAGAATTTAAGGTATAGCTTACAGGTTTTCATGGTTTTGAATTTTTATAATTGATATATATTGTTTTATGACAAACTTTGCTGGAAAATTGTTCTTTTACATTGTGAATATGTACACATGTATGTTTTTATGAAAAATAAATTATTTTGTTTACTACATTAATTATAACAATGTTAATTTATCGTTGAAAGCATTTATGTTTATATGATATCATGAAATTTCATGAAAATAAGGTTTTGTTATTAGAATGTAGTATAAGAATTTTAGGGTTTTACATTGTGAATATGTACACATGTATGTTTTTATGAAAAATAAATTATTTTGTTTACTACATTAATTATAACAATGTTAATTTATCGTTGAAAGCATTTATGTTTATATGATATCATGAAATTTCATGAAAATAAGGTTTTGTTATTAGAATGTAGTATAAGAATTTTAGGGTTTTCGATTAGTCGTTAAGGTTGCTGGTAACATTTTGAAATCAAATGATTTTACTTTTCTACGATTTTTGGATATAATGTGTGTATATATGTTATGAATGTCTGAGATTTTTTGTAAATTTTTGTTCAAAAGGTGAGCACACCGAGAACTGTGACAACGTCACTCAATTTAAGGTATAGTAAGTAATCAAGTCAAGTAAGTATATTCTCACCTGCAACATAATAAAAGTTTATGAAAAAGTTTTGAGAATATGTTTTATGATAATTTTTAAGTTTGTTTTTACATATTGTCTTTTTATAAAAACTCTTGTTGCAACAAGAAGGTTTAACAGATGTTTCAATGACGAGATATGTTAAAAGTATATCATATATATGTATCACTTAATTAAGCATTACACACCCTATGTTTATGTTTATGATGTCCTGAAGGTGGACTTGTACGTTTGGTTTGGGATTAGCTACCTCAATCCTCTTGCACAACTATGTTTATGTTTATGTTTATGTTGCAACACTTGGGCCCCTAAAGATAAAATGAATAATGTTTTAATATGGAAGTTTAAATGAAAAAATATGTTCTATATAAATCTATGCCTCATACATTACGATGTTTATAATAATTTTTATGAAATGTTTTATGTTGTGAGATAAGAATGTGTACTTACTAAGCTTATGCTTACTTAGTTTATATCATGCTGTAGATAAGGATAAGATATAGGTTGACTAGAATAGAGGACAAGGATGGGCATGTGTGCAAGGGCTGTTCGATCGGAAACAGAGTTATGTAGTGAAAGGAACTTAAATTCAAAAAAAATTTAATATATTATGTTCCGCATTTTTATTTATTTGAGAACTAGTTCTATTTGTGATATGTTCTTTTGAATTTATGTTTTATTGAACCTAATTTGTATTTTAGATTTTTAGTTTCTTAGGTTATTTATTAAAGAATGCGCTATATAGTTTGTTTCTTCGTAATTAGTCTTAATTAGTTGTTTGATTAGAAGCTAAGAGTGCTTGCATTATATCTATGAGTTTGTATTTGTTAAATATTTGTTTTTGTAAACTAAGTTTTCTGCAAGTGGTCGGTTAACCGAATGCCTTAGGTGTTCTGTCAAGTTAATCGAAGTGGAAAAGTTAAATCTAGTACGTAGTTTTCTAAAAAAATATATATGCATATGTTCCTAGGATATTTCTCTAAGTGTTATTGATTGTTTTAAACTTCTTATTAATAATTATTAAGTTTAACGGTAAAGGCAACATTTCCTGTAGTGCTTGTAAGGGGGGCGTTACAGATATGTTATCAAAACAGTTTTCGTTTTTAATATGCATTGCCACATGTTAGTTTTAAATCTTCCAAGTAAGTATAAAAATTATTAACCTTCTAAAATGTAGATGTTAAGTTACATTTCCTATGACTACATTATGATTGTCTTACTAGTCAATAGAACTTAGAATTATGTTATTTGGAGAAAGAAGCAATCTTGTCTCATTATTTATATATAATGAAATAGTTGATATTCAAGAAGTTTTGTGACAAGATGTTAATCAAGTGATTATATTATTTTGCTTGGAGAAAAAGTTTATAAAAGAGTAGATGAATTATATGTAGCGTAAGAAAAGTGTAATGATAGTTATGGATTTTTAATGAACAAGTTTGAGAATTATACAAGGTTTAAAAAAAATGATTTTGTAAAGTCACATGTGAGATCTCTATAGTAATGTTTTAAGTGAAGGATATTTTGCAAATGTACATGTTATCAACAGGATTGACAAAATAAATATTTGAGGCTTAGTAAGGATTACTTTGGGAGAAAATTATTTATGATAACATTCTAGTAAATTAAATGGTCTATAAGATGATATGATAGAGATCACACATAGTAATTTCTTTTATGGATGACCTTTGAATTAGTTAGTAAAGATTAAATATGAGGTTATTATTTTCTTTTAGAGGATATTGGTTGAGGAAATTATGGAACGAGGTGATAGAGTAAACCTAAAATTTTTATAGTGATATATGATATTTCAAAAGCACTTTTTAATATTTTGTTGTGAAAATTGTCGAAAATAAAGTCAAGTTTTAAGTATGGTGTATTTTCACTATTATAAACGGATAGGTTATTTCATGAATAAAGGGATATACTAGTAAATTTATTAGAGCCATGATGTTTTTCTGTATCTTGGAGTTAAATCTAAATATTTTAAAAGTCCAATTGATAATCTCACAAAATTTTTTTTTTTTCCTAATTGTATTGCTTTAAACAATCGCATTCCAAGAATTTTTTAGAAGTGTTGCCTTTGTTCATGTTCATTCTCAAAACAGGAGAAAACTCGATCCATGTGCTCTTCGATGTGTTTTCATTGGGTATTCTTCCACATAAAAAGGGTACAAATGTTTCCATCCACCTACCAAGAAATTTTTGTCTCATTTGATGTTACCTTTGTCAAGAATGAGTCCTTTTTTCAATATTCCTATCTTTAGGGGGAGATCTTGAGTGAAGATAGAGCAAAGGATCAATTTCTTCTTGATCTTCCTAGTTAGCTGGATTCATCTACAACTCTAGTTGAGTCAGTTTCAATGTTTGTTGATCCCTCACTTCTAGCTGAGCCAGTTTTAGCGCCTTCCTCACCTTTAATCGAGTCAGTTTTAGCGTCTCCTTTGAAGTCTGTACCATTCGTTGAGTCACCTAAGTCACGTGAAGTGATGAAAGATAATGGGAAACAAGACAATGTTCAACCACTACAGGTCGATTCCATGAAGAAAATTACAGTCTCTAGATCGGTATAGGTACAATCTCCTCCTCGTGCTGCTGTTCATATTCCCAAAACCATTTCCAAGTCCACTAACAATACCACGCCATCAGCTAAGCCCTTTGAATTCGTAGATGAACCTGAAAAATCGAGTGAACTTGACCAGCTAATTGCACTTTGGAAAGGGACCACAACTTACACAAAACATCCACTGTACCTGTTTGTAACCTACCAAAACCTATCCCAAAGTCATAGGGCCTTCTTAAGCAACCTTCATACAATTCCCATTCCAATAAATCTATCTAAGGCATTAGGGGACAAGAAGTGGTAGGATGCTATGAAAGTAGAAATGGAAGCTCTAGCAAAGAACAAGACATGGGAGTTGGTCAAATTGTTGAGGGGAAAGAAACATGTTGGATGTAAATGGGTTTTCACAGTAAAGTACAAGTCTGACGATTCTGTAGAAAGATATAAGGCAAGGTAAATTGCCAAAGGGCACACTCAAGCCTATTGCATCAATTACCTTGAGATGTTTGCCCCTGTTGCAAAGATGAATACGGTACGGGCTCTTTTGTCGTTGGCTACCAATTTTGGGTAGGATCTACAATAGTTTGATGTTGAAAATGTGTTCCTCCATGGTGACCTAGAAGAGGAGATTTACACAAAAGTTCCTCTTGGATTTGAATCGAAAGAGGGAATGGTGTATAAGTTGAAGAAAGCTCTCTATGGACTCAAACAATCACCCTAAGACTGGTTTGTAACATTCACCAAGGTAATGACTACCTCGGGATATAAGCAGAGCCAAGGCGATCATACCTTGTTTGTGAAACACTTAGATTCAGGGGGAATGATAGCCTTGTTGGTGTATGTGGATGATATTATGGTGATGGGCAATGATACAGGAGAGATGCACAATTTAAAACGCTACCTTTTAAAAGAATTTAAAAAGCTTGGGAAATTGAAATACTTCCTAGGCATTGAAGTGACACTCAAAGCTAGGGATCTTTATTTCTCAGCAGAAGTATGTGCTTGATTAGCTGAAAGAAATGGGGAAGCTAGGCTATAACCTAGTTGATACGCTCGTTGAGTTCAATCATGGGCTGTGTGATGCTCCAAAGGATCCTATGGTGGATAAAGGTTCTTATCAAAGAGTGGTTAGGTGATTGATCTATTTGGCACATATAAGTCCAAATATTGCATTTGATGTAAGTATTGTCAGCCAATTTATGTACAATCCTAAGGAAACACATCCGAAGGCCGTTCACAGAATTTTACAATACTTGAAGGGCAACCCCAAAAGAGGTATTTTGTTTAAGAAAGGAAAGAGTATGACTTTAGAGGCCTATACTGACATAGATTATGCAGGATCATTAGTTGACAGGAGGTCAACCTCGGGCTATTATACTCTCTTAGGTGGGAATCTTGTAACATGGAGTAAGAAGCAAAACATGGTGGTAAGATCGAGTGTAAAGTCTGAGTTTAGATCAAAGGCAATGGGAATATGTGAACTACTATGGTTAAAGATAATTCTTGAAGATTTGAAGATAAAATGGGAAGGACCAATGAGATTGTACTGCGATAACAAATCTGCCATTAGTATTGCTTACAATCCGGTACAATATGATCGAATGAAGCACATCAAAGTTGACAGGCATTTTATCAAGGAGAAACTTGACTGTGGCCTAATATGTACGTTCATTTCAACAAAGGATCAACTAGCAGATGTACTTACTAAGGGATTGCTAAGCATTGTGTTTCGAGATATTGTTAGCAAGCTTGGAATGGATGGTATCCATTCACCAGCTTAAGGGGGAGAGTCGAATTATGTGGCTTTATTAGGAAAGTCGTGTGGTGTAGAGGATTTTGTGTGATTTCCTGATTTCTAGGAGTTTTGGTTGGGTCTATGTTCTGGTTAGGATTTTTCCTATTTTGTAGAGATTGGGATTTTTCTTATTTTGTAGAGATTAATTACTGATTTTATGCTATTGTAATGTATATCAAGCCAGCCCTATTGTAAAGTATTCTATCAATGAAGAAATTACTCCTCTTTCAAGTATGTTTTGCAATTACAATACCAAGTGCAAGTAGATTGTCGGAAGCTTGATGTATTTAACTCCAACAAGACCTAACATAATGCACGCTATGAGTCATTAGCAGATACATGAAGAATTCTACAAAGATACATCTTGCTGCGAAGAGAAATTTTCGACACTTACAAGGTACTATAGGATATGGGCTCTTCTACCAAAACAGGGAAAAATCAAATTTATTTGGCTTTACTGATAATGACTATGCTGGAGCTTCAGATGATTAAAAAAGCACATTCGGATATGTTCTTACGTTAGGCTCAAGTGTTATTTCGTGGTCTTCAAAAAAGCTAGCAATTGTTACTTTGTCAACAACAGAAGCGGAATTTGTAGCTGCAACAGCTTGTGCTTGTCAAGCTGTTTGGCTGAGGAAAATTCTTGAAGAGCTGTGTTTCAAGCAAGAGGGAGCTAGTGCAATTTATTGTGACAGCAGTTCAGCAATAAAACTTTCTAAAAACTTTGTTCTACATGGAAGAAGTAAGCATATAGATGTGAAATTTCATTTCTTAATAAATCTCACAAAGGAAGGAGTCATTGAGCTTATCTATTTGCAGAAGTGACGATCAAGTTGCTGATACCTTTACCAAGCCTCTCAAGTTATCTGTATTTCAGAAGCTCAGAAAGTTGCTTAGCGTTTGCATGTTGGAAAACCCATATTAAACTGACTGTTCACGATCTTTCAGTTTAAGGGAGGGATTGTTGTGTGTCACTTGGTTTGACCAAGTTATTGCGTTGGTTTGTAATTGAGTTGTTATTGTTTGTTGTGTTTATTCTGAGTGAGGTTGGTAATATTGCTAGTGGAATAGCTAGTGGAGTGGAGTTGTTATTAATAATAACAGTTGTGGTGTGTTTGTTGGTCTTTGGTTGTTTTTTTGATCCGTTGCTGTATTGACTATATAAAGGTCATTTGTTTGACGAATAATACAGCAGTTACAAGTGCACCTCTCCTTTGTACTCTTACTTTATTGCATATGATGTTTATTTAAAACTTAATAACATTATCAGGTTAACTCAAGCAGTGCTCACACATTTATTTAATTAGGGTCTGACAAACGCTGGAGATGATTATGAAGTGAGGGCAGCTCATGTTGAACTTGCTGAACGCATGTGGAAGGTTGTTGAATTCATCTCTTTCTATTATTTTCCACTTACGTCAGTTCGATTTTTCTTGATGCTTATATTAAGAATTAATAAACATAAGGAATTATTGTTTAGAAAACAGAAAAATGATTGAGGTCCATCCCGTAAAGAGAGAAATTTAGTAGATGTTTGTTCTATGGCTTGTTCAAAACTTAGATGTTTCTTCATTTAGTTTCTGTTCTTTGGACAACTGAATTTATTATTATTATGTTTTAGCTCCACTGGCATCATACTCCTGAGCATTGTATAAACCAATGATTTGCTCGCCCTCTATGTCCACATCTAGATCAGTCCAATTCTCGTTATCCTCATCAATATGCCACCACCCATTTAAATCTGCCACGCCTAACGTTTGACCAAGGTTTACTAGAACTCCCCTTTGAAGAGCTTCACTCATCCACAGGTACACATTCTTAAGAGCAAATGACTCCGTTTGCAGATCAAAGGTCAAAAATTCAGAATATGGTCCAATGAATCTGCATACCGTCATCACAGATTAGAGAGACTTCCGATAGGGTTAGAAACAACAGGCAACAAATGGGACGCCATTCTTCATCAACACCAAGAGTGTACACCCATGCCCCAGTCTGAGGCCTCTCACCATAACAAAAATCACGGGTACACACAAGCTTAAGAACGTTGTCACTTGTAACACCAATACCACACGACAACATTGGAGGACAATCAATGTTATGAGCAGGAAGCTCTAATACCAGTGCAATTAGAGCTTCCTACCTGCATATTTAGCACACTGTATTGTATTGTATTGCATTGCATTGATTGTTTTATATTGTATTATACAGAAAATATAATACAATACAATACGGTGTATCAAACAAGCTCTAAATGGGCTGAGCACAACAATTTTGTTGCACATCTTCTGCACTAGGAGACCCTTGTAGTTTGATTGAAACTGTATTTCACTTATCCAAGCACCATTGCATCTGCATAATCCCAAGGTTTCGTCACGTACTCATTTAGAATTAACCCTATACATCCATTCGTTGTCCTGTTGCCCAACATGCCCATTTGGAAAAGTTGGTTCTATTGAACTTTTCAGTTAAAAACAGTGCAAAGCTCTTACACGTTACAGTAAAAAGAAAAAAGTTGTTACAATGTAAAACTCTCACATGCTATGATATTTACAGTTTTAACCAATGGTTCTAACCACCATGCTAAATATCTTTTACATTTTCAAAAACTCTAGTATGAACCTACCAAACTCCTTTATGCTATGTTTGGTATGATGGATTATTGGAAGAAAAGAAAAAGGTGGAGAGAGAGAAGGAAAACATTTATGGTGGTTGTTTGGTAGAGTGAAAAGAAAAGTGTAAAGAGAAAATAGGAGGGATTTTTAAGCTACATGCCTATCATATTTTATCTTTCTAAAGGTGGTTGGATTATGGGAGAGAAAATATACTATTAGTGTCACTTACTCTTTAAAGTACAATTTTGCCCCTTAAATTCTTTTTAATATTTCGTTTTGCCCTTATCCAAAAGATTATTTGTATATATTTTTCAATTATTATTTTTTTTTTTTACAAAAACTATTCCTTGTTAACTTTGAGCTATTTTTTTGACGGGATTTTACCGCAGCTATTACGTAAAGCAGTTTTTTATTTGACTATTGTGCATTGTAATATTTGGGCAAAATTATAATTGTATGAATAGTAATTTTTTTATTTTTTTGGTTTTCTTGCAATACTAAACAAAAAAAGGTAAAATCATTTTCTTTTTATCTTCAAATACTAAACAAGTAAAAAAAAAATCAAAATCTTTCTTTTCCTTGTATTTTTCTTTCGTTCGTAGTTTTATCTTTCCTCCTATTTTCTTTTCTTACCAAATAGAGCGTTAGGTTCTGCCATTAAAATCTGACAATCTCGCCACTCTTTTGAAACTAACCTGGCAGAATTTAGATTTTTAACCGGCAATTTAAAAATACTGACGAGGAGGTATGGGGGCAGGATAGAGATTGACGTAGGCTGAGAGGAAGACTCATTTCCTTGATCTGTCTTAGACCCTGAGCCCACTGAACCTTGCATCTGAATAAAAAAATAAGAAAAACAAAAACATATAATATATCCTCATTGTTTCTTTTGTGTGAGGCATCAAGCAAATCTTAGTTTAGCATCACAAAAATAAGAAAACTACCATTGCCTAATGAGAGAACTTTGCTGTTTAAGCGACGAACCCCTATACCAAACATAGCCCTATGAATGGAATTAAGTTTAGATTTCATATATATAAATACAAATATTATTAAATTATAAAAGGTGTAAATATTATTATTGTTATATAAAAAAAATACAATATAGTTATAGGTAAAACCTAAGTATAAAATTACAGAGACTCCATCTAAAGGTTAAAAAAAGCTATACAAGATATAAATATTGTCTAATATCATATTATTTGAATGTCACAACACGTTAGCACATTATTTTTAGTATTCCAAAAATTTCCCAACTAGGACATGGTTTGTACAACAATTACCAGCCGGTATTAGGTTTCCGTCGTGGATACCATGGTATCCATTAGTCACCGGTCCACCGCCAAGACTGGCGACCGGTATCTGTCGGAAACTGCTAATTTCGACGGCGGTAGATTCAGAAATAACTCAATTTAAAAAAAAAAAAAAAATTAAAAAAAACCAAAACACAAAAATCGTAGCCTCTAGATCATATCAGAAAAAAATTCGTTCCAAAAAAATCGAGAGAAAAAAAGCACAAAAGGATCTCGCGGTGTTCCTGTATTGTTGGGAAGGTGTTGACGGCAACAATAAGGGAAGCTCAATGGCGCCTTAAGATGACAAGCTGACCACATGCTTGAGGACGAGCTCCGATGGTGGCACTAGATGTCCTTCTCGCGATCTTGAGGTGTGACAAAGCTTGGAGATCCTAGTCATTTGAACGCGTCGTCGACGGGAGAGATGCGACACGACAATCTGACTCAAGCTCATGGCGAAGCTCTAACGGCGGCACTAAATCTCCTTCTCACGATGGCTGAGGAGATGCAAAGCTTGGAGATCCTCGCCATCTGAGCATCTCGTCAACGGGAGAGGCCTGACATGGTAAAGAGCGATGCACGACGACTCCATGGCTGAGCAGTGCAGGGAATGAGAGCAAAGCGTGAGAGAGAGCATGTGAGAGATATGGAGGAAGAAGGGGGGCTGTGGGAGAAAAAAAAAGGGAGGGAGAAGCAGGGAAAATAATAATAATAATAATACTAATCAGCAAAAAAGCCTTATACATATGAGGGTAATTATGTATTTTCACTTAAAAATTCGTTCGTCGCGGAACTACTAGAAAAGTTGTATGTACGGCAAATACTTCATTTTACAAACCCAAATAGCAACGTTGAACACTGAAAAAAGGAGAAGAAAAGCGTTTCGCTTTTGTCTCCTTCTCTCTCTCTCGTTCTGCAGCTAGGGATAAACTTCAAGAGCTTTCTTCTTTACTCTACTGTGGATCTTCCGCGCGAATAAAATCACAGCCTGAAGGGTAAGAATAAGAGCAGATAATTAAGTGTTGGCAGTCTGAGTCGAACTGTTAGAATCTCCGAAGCAGTTGTTCGACCCTTTAGGAATCTCCGAAGTAGTTGGGGGGGAGATTAGATCAGAACAAGGAAATGGTTCACAGGTCGGCTCTGTTTTGTGTTTTTGTTCTTCTGATTAGAAAGAAATGTTGTTTAATTTAATTTGATGTGACTTAATTTAATTACTGATGCCCTTTACGATTAATTCTTGGTCTAAGAACAGGTATGGAGTTTTCTGATTTGGAGAAACTGAAGTATCATGTTGCAGTGCGTTGAGGGAATTAAGCATGTTTTCGTTTCTCTATTGCGGTGTTGCGATCTTGACTTGTATAGTCAATCCAGAGGTCTACAAGATCCCGAAATACTAGCCAGAGAGACTGTCTGTAAGAGCCTCTGATTTTTTGTATTTTTTATTTTTATTTTTTTTTATTCTAGTCCTTAATAAATGAAAATCCATTTTTCATTTTGAAATTCCTTTACTTCCTTTTTTTCCCCATGGACAATTGGAACTAGAAAGTTTGAACATAGTTTAAAATTGCTTTGCCTTTGGGCTGTTCTTTGATTAAATGAAGTTAAATAAATTATTGTTGAATTCTAAATTGTGTGTAAGCTTCTGAATCTTCATTCTAGTCATAATAAATCAGAACCCAGTTTTCCTTTACTGTTATTGAATTCTAAATTGTGGGTAAGCTTTTGATTCTTCTTTCCAATCATAATAAATCAGGACCTAATTTTCCTTTTCTTGCAGAACGACAATTGGAATAAAAAATTTTGTACATAATTTAGAATTGCTTTGCCTTTTGGGTTGTTATCAAATTCAATAGAGTTAAATAAGTTACTATTATTGAATTCTAAATTGTGTGTAAGCTTCTGATTCTTCATTCTCATAATAAATTGGACACCATTCTTTGTTTTCATGCAGGACAATTCGAACTAGAAAGTTTGAACATAATTTAGAATTGCTTTTCCTTTTGGTCTGTTATCGAAATCAATGAAGTTGAATAAGTCGCTTATATTGAAAATTTTCCATAGATGATAGGACTGCAAAACTGACCTAATGAAAATCTGTGTGTATACGTGGATGCAGTCAGTGTAAGTGAAATTGAGGCTCTTTATGAACTTTTTAAGAAGATCAGCAGTGCCGTGATTGATGACGGGTTGATTAACAAGGTTTGTTGATCTGCAACGATACTTTATTTGTCCATCTATCTGAGTTTGGATTTTTTTTTTTCCTTTTTGCTCGTGAAAAAGCTATTAGTGGTGCCCTTGCACTCCCACCTGGCCCCATGTTCATGTAATTTGTTGGAAACACAGGTGGGATGGAAAGGGGTTCAGTTCACGCTCTCATCAACAATTGCTAGAGAGTCATGCACATCAAACACATAACCTCATTGTTTTAGAGGGCCAAGTGTGGATACAAAAAATCAAACCTCTCATGGATGTGAGAGAGAGAGAGAGAGAGAGAGAGAGCAATGGTGCAATTGTCTGTTGTGGCAATGCTACCAACACTTACTTGTGGTGGTTTGCAATGTTTCTTATGGTCTCTGTTCTTGATTATTAACTTTGTTTTCTTAAAATCTGTTGTAGGAAGAATTTCAACTAGCTTTATTCAAGACAAATAAGAAAGAGAGCTTGTTCGCTGATCGGGTACTTTTCTTTTTCTCTTTTTTATTTTTCCATTGTAGATTTCAAACATGTTGTTACATATGTTGTTTGACAGTCCATGGTTGCATCATATATGGGTACTCCAGTCTACTATTCTATCAGTTAAAAATGCCTCATATAAGCTTCTATCTATAATTTTGCCACTTCTCAATTTCAGGTATTTGACTTGTTTGACATAAAGCACAATGGAATACTTGGTTTTGAAGAGTTTGCCCGTGCCCTCTCTGTTTTCCACCCAAATGCCCCAATTGACGATAAGATCGAATGTATAGTTCTTGATAAATGAATAGGACTTTTCATGCCAGTATGTGAAATAGTTTTTCTCACATACGTTTAGTGTTTTCTGTTTCCTTATGTTCCTCATTTTCTTCATTTTATGTGTCGTTGTTGTAGTCTCTTTCCAGCTGTACGATCTCAAGCAACAAGGTTTTATTGAGAGGCAGGAGGTAATATTGTTGTTTCTGGCTCACCTTTCTGTAGTTTTTATTTTAGTTTTTTAATTATTTGGACTTTAAAAAATGTGATTTTTTTTTTTTCAAATTTATATTTAGGTTAAGCAAATGGTAGTGGCTACTCTAGCAGAATCTGGCATGAATCTTTCGGATGATGTCATTGAAAGTATAATCGACAATGTACTCCTTCAATTGCTCATTATAATGAGGATTTTGTTCTTCCGTTAAATGTATGAAGGATGTTTAAAAATCTCCTGCAGAAGATTGACATTTTTGTGCTTTCGTGCTCTTAGACTTTTGAGGAAGCTGACACAAAGCATGATGGGAAGATTGACAAGGAAGAATGGAGATGCCTCGTTTTGCGACATCCATCCCTCTTGAAAAACATGACGCTTCAATACCTCAAGTAAGTTCCAACTTCAAATTATTTTTCTCATTAATATTTGATATTCAAGAACTTATGGAAATCATTAAAAAAAATAAATACTACATTTTTTTTTTATTTGCTCATGTTGGTTTCAACTTTCATGTGAATGTATTTTTCAAAGTTAGGTGTGAAGTTCGATTCAAATTTCTGGAATTTCTATGCCACTCTTATTTATGGTCTTTGGTGTTTTGCATAGACTGTAAAAACATATGCTTTGTATTGTCATAGTTTTGGAAACATAGTATCCATTATCTTAACATGTTAAAGCTTATACTACTTTTTTTTTTTTTTTTTGAGCAGAGACATCACCACAACATTCCCCAGCTTTGTCTTTCACTCACAAGTGGATGATACTTGAAGTCAAAGGCAAACTTTCAGATGACTCTCTCATATGTAAAAAGAGAAGCAACAAAATTTTCTCATTATTTATTTATTTATTGTTTTTTTTTTCTTCTAGTAAGATTTTTGCCCATGCCTAATTTTGTTCGATGATTGAAAACTCTAGTATGTTCTCTCTTTTACGTTGTAATTTAAAAGGCATTCTGGTTTGTTTTGTTCTCTTATTTGCTACTTTAATGGTATTTTGTTTGTTTCATTTAATTTGAAAATATGTTCTTATCGCCATTGTCAATCTATGGCCAAATTGAACTGAAGATCAACCCATATCCGTTAGGATCCTAGGATGGAAAAAGAATAGAGCCAAAAAGTTTAACGACATCAACGTGCTGTGATGCACATGTGGAAAAGGAATCCGGGAGGAATTGGAATAGAGATTTTGGAGAAGAAAATGGGATTTTGGGTTGTATGGTAGAGAGAAAATTAGAAAGAAAAGAAGCTACAAATTCATGACTCATCATTTTTTAATCCTTCTAACTTCAAAAAGACAAGAAAGAATCGAGAGAGAAAATTTGATAGAACAGATAGATCATCGAATAACTATTTTGATCCTAATCAAATATATATATATATATATTTTTTCTACTCCTTCCAACAACTTCACATTGATATTTTGCTTCAACTTTCTTCCTATTTTTTTATTTCTCCGATCAAATCAAATTGCTATTGGTATCCTTTTCTTTTTTTTTCTTTTCCCCTCTCTTTTACTAGTTGAATCCACGAGCAATTCGCGTGGGGGGAGAGGTTTTATCCGTTATTGTTTTGATTATCAGTGTTATTATGTTTTTTAATTTATCTAATAATAAATGTGTTAGTTATTTGTTAATATGCAACAAATATAGTATCGCTTTTAAAAATAATAACGATTATACAAGAAAAAATTAAATAGGGACACATATGAAAAAAAAATTGAAATAATAACAATTATACAAGAAAAAATTAAATAGGGACGCATCTGAAAAAATATATTTCAATAGGAACATGCAAAGAAAAATTATGTAAAAAAACATTAAAAAATTATGCTGCAAAGGATCTTTTGGAAATATAAAAGTAAAAACCCAAAACTAAGCATAAACATATATGAAAGAGATTACATATATATTATATGAGTAATATAAGGGAAACATATATTTCAAAATTATCCAAGGAGAACATATTAGAGAAAATATATTTATTATAACATAATAGTTGAAAGTCTCTAATATATTTATTATAAAATTATAGGTGAAGGGGTGGTTAAAAATTGAAACATTTTAATAAATGATATCTTTTAAAACTTATTTTTTAGAAGCTTTGTATATATTTAGGTGTAGTATAACCTAAAGATGTAATATGTAGTAGTAAAACACTTTTTAAAATGTGGCATGAATAAGTAATGTTTTTAAAAGTATAGCATATCACGTAATTTTCACTTAAGAATGGTTGTAGAAGGCAAATTAGAAAAACCAGATAAAAAAAAAAGTTGACATTAAAAAGAAACATGAAGGGAAAAAAGGTCAAATAAAAAAATAAAAAGAAGGTGGAATGTTAAAAGCTATAAAAAAGAGAGAGAGACAATGAGAGACCAGAAAGTTCCAAATACACATTGAGGGAAGTATATTCGCACTTTTATATATTATATAGACTTATGATGTCAAATATAACAAGACATAAGTAAGATTGAAACACATGTTTTGTGCAAATACAACATAAATGCAGAGGCATCACACTTTAACGCATATATATTCCTATCATTTTTTCTTTCCTCCATCCTATCCTTTTTTCCTCAACTCTTGGTTGAAACAATTATTTTATGAGGCGTTTGGTGTATGGGTTTAAGTTAGTTTAAACCATAGAAGCGATTTAAACTCGTGTTTGGTAGAGTAATAATAACACCACTTCAAACCATGAATACAATTTTAAACTAGTCAAAACACTCATAGTCAAACTTTTTCCCTTTAGGTTCACACAGTTTGAACCACTTTCTATAGTAAAAACTATTCTTATTCTCGTTTTTCTTTATAAATCATAGTTTTTTAAATTCTATTTTTTGCTTTAAAACTTGATATGATGTTTTATTCTTGTTTTAAATCTTTTTAAACTTCAAATGTCAGTTCAAAACTACTGTTTAAACTAGACAGTTTAGAACTCACAATTCAAACCATATTTGTGCTCCATTTTCCTTTTTTCCTTTTATTTTTGGTTTCTTTTCTTCCTCAAATTTTATATTTGAAATATGCCACACTACAATATCTTTTTCTTTGACCAATTACTTTTCTTACCTTTTAGGCCATCTCTAATGCAAATGTCAATGCCAAGTTATATTTACCACCAACAAATGAAAAAAAAAAAACATATTTGATGTGCTATTTTATAATATGCTCCAATACATAATGCTATTTAAAATGTAACATTTGTTAGACATGTATGCTATAAGGAGTAAAAGTGTAATATGATTTTGGAGATATTTGTATCAATAAAGAATTTATTTATTATTCATATACTAAATTGTTTTCCTCTTTACATTCGTATTTGTTGAATTTATGATAAGCAAACAAAAGTCTAAGATTGTCAGTCTAAACCTTTAGTATCAAGCTTATGATGGATAGATTATGCAGAGGACATGATTCTAAAGGTGACAGTCTAAGTCAGAAGATCCGCAATTGAGGGAATAAAGTTGGGCACTTTATTCATGTAAAGATTGTTTTGTTGTCTATATTCCTAACAGAAAATAGTTTGCCTTAGCCATCAGAGGTTGACTCCATGAGTAGAAACATTAGTGCATTGTTATAGGTGATAATGTATCGGATCAGGACACAAAGTGCAATTGATTTAGATTAATAATTTTGTCTCGTCAAATCAATTCACTTTAAACAATCATATGTGTTGTATTTTAATCTTGAGATGAATTGTGAGCCTGTTGTCTTGACTTATGTCCTTTGATATACCAAAGGGTGACATCCATATTTTATGTTGGTATGCATGCTGGTATGTTAGAGACATGACTCTCAATAGCTAGAACTGTTATTTAAGATACGGAATCCATAGCTCATCTTTAGGAGCCGATGATATCCTCTTATATGCATTATCCTGTAATTGGAAGACTTAAGCACTTAACCATTTGGATACATAGGTATAACCAAATAATATATTGTCTATGGATGGCGAGTATTTCGATTGTGAGATAATGGAACGTAAGAGAAAAATAATCGAGAAGATAATATAGAATTTATCCTTAAGTCGATTATGGAAAATCCTATAGGATACGATATATTATGATATGTCATAGAGACTTAGCTATTCAGGTTTCGTACTTTTATATAGTTTGAGAGTGCAGCTTTAAGCTTTTAGTGGAGTACCGTTAGAGTTGATAATTATGTAACATATACCTAGGATATTTTCATAATTATCAAGAGCTTGAATTATATAGGTCCATTAGGTTCCTTTTGCTAGCTCATAATAAATCCTGTAACGACATGGTGTACTTTTCTAATAAATTGGTGACTTATGTTAAATTATTAAATTGGTTGAATTTGATAGGATCAGATAATTTATGTCTGTTTATCAGTTGAATTACTTTTGTGAAAAATTTATTCAAGATAAATATGTTGAATTATCAAAAATATTTATTTTCCTGAAGATTATCTAGATATGGTTGTTTTAATCAAATAACTTCTATATTGGGTTTTTGACTTAAAAATTAAGGCTTTATCCAAAGAATCTCTCATGGAAAATAAAAGATTTACAGGGATCATTTATCATAACTTTGGCAAGTCGATCAGTTAGTTCTGCCTGCTGTTAGAGTAAGTTCACCATGCCAATCTACCAATTCGACCTACTAATCAAGCGATAATCTGATCACATGTTTTAGACACAATTTTATCAGATATTGATCTAGATTCAAATTTTTGAGGCCTTATCTTATAAGGACAAACCCCTGGGATCAACCTCTATAAATAGGGAGTGAGACTTCATAGTTATTCAAATCAGTTGAGACATCAAGGGTGAGCACCCTAGTTTGTGAGTCTTTAAAACTCCCTTGAGAGCTATTATTCACAAATCACGAACGTTAGTTCTAGGTTTTCTCAATTGGTTAGAAGGAGAGTCACTGGAGAAGAACTGTACGAGGTATGCCCACACACATACCGATTGTGATAGAGAATAGCAAAGAATAATTAGTTGAGGCTCTTCTGGAATGTTCTTCTATTCATCGATTGCAAGAGCTTTTCGGCATACAAGATTGATAAGATTTGATTAATTTATGCATATAGCTTATCAAATTTGTGTTTTGGAAAATACTCTAATTAAAAAGTTTTAAATTTCTGCTGCGTACTGTTTTTTCAGTAATTGCTATCAAAGCCAGGTTTTTACATAGATTTACGAGTTAGTGACTGCTATATGAATAAATTATGTGATCTTGATCTCTCCTGTGCTTGGATTTAATTTTTTAAAGAGTTGATACTTTATGGTTTCTATATATTTATATGTTGTCATGGAATTATATGGTGAATGTTTATTAATTAATTATAGTTGATTAAATTATTGTTTAATTATTTATTTATTAATTAATTTGTGTCGGTTATGGTTCCTTAGAGGTTAGAATGTGTATCTAGATTTTTCATGTAATTAGATGGCAGTTTATTATCACCATCTAGGTTTTAAATTTGTAAGAATTTTGTAATTAATTAATCATTCAGAGAAGACGGATCTAAAAGATGGATGATAGCGTTCCATAGGTATTTCCTAAGTCTCTAATTTTATGTCTTTGAATTGTTGAAAATAAGATTGAAAAACTATATAAAAACTATTTTTTTGGAAAAGTATGAGATCTACTCTGTTGGCAGGTCGAACCCTTAGGTTTTGCAGGCCGATGGTCGTAGATTGACAAGCTAAACCTCTAGGATCGGCAACCGTTTGTGGGGCAGAATTTTGATGGCTCTAACGGCAGACCAAACTTTCAAGTTTGGTAGGCCTATCTGTCATGATCGGTAGGTAGAACTATGAAGATTGGCAAACCGAAGGGTCATGACCGGCAGGCCGATTACACAAATCGATATGCCGGCAGAGAGTTGTGAAATTTCTAAAAAGGTGCATTTTTCAGTACAGTTTTGATTTTAATTTTGGGACAATTTTGAGAAACATTCAATTTGGATATGACCAAAAATATGAAGTATTTGATCCATGCAGGATTAAAGACTTGAAGATGGATAATATATGAAGAAGGATACAATTGAAGATTTGAGAATGAAGAATTGATAATATGTTTTTATTGCTCTATTGTAATCTTTGATTTCTTTTCTCTAGGGTGGACCCATAATATTATGGCTATTTATTATTTTGCTTGTGACTTTGCATGATTGCTTTGCTTGTCTGCATTATAATATGATTTACTATGTATGTTGATAACATGCCATATAGAATAGGAGGTGTTGCTCATTAAAAATTATTCATGCATGTTCTTAAAATAAAACCTTGATTTCAAAAGATTAAGTGGGAGAAAGTGTTCAAAGAGAAGACCTACGGCCTCCAGCATTAGTCCAAAGGTAGCACATGGTGGTTCCGACCCCTAGGAAAGGACTTCATCATGTACCGGATTGGATCTTTGAGTGGATAATGTATTTTAGCATGATTTATTGTTGTACACTACTAGGTGATAATTATAAATCATGGATAAAATATTGAAATGATGGTTATACACTCATGTTAATTTTATTATTAGCCTCTCTTAGGAGCTCTGTTAATAAAATTAATAGCTAAAGAAATGATTATTAATATATGCTAGATCATACGGGTCCTGGATGACATATATTAATCAAGAGGGGATTTGTGTTCCTAATTAATTTGGCAAGTCTCCCCCAGGTGACTTGTTGAATTCTATGTTGGGAATTATCATTATAAGGTTGTGATATTTTCAAAGTTTTGATAGATAAACACACTTGTATCTTTACTTGATTGTGTTATCTACTAAATTATTATGGTATGTTTACTTATGTTTGGTATATGATTCTTTATTTTAAATTAAAAATGTCTAAAAATGCTTTATCATCGATACTTAACAAAAACCAATTAATCAGAAAGAATTTTAATGATTAGAAATGGAACTTGAATATTGTCCCATCCTTTGAAAAACTAAAGCTTGTGCTGACAGCATTGTGTCCTCTCGAGCCTACAGGAGATTCCAATAATGAGCAAATCCAAGCGTATGATCGCTGGAAAGAAGCTAATGATTAGACCCGTTGTTATGTTATGGCCAGCATGAATAACATGCTGCAGGCTCAACATAAAGTTTATGAGACTATGAAATAGATCTTGGATAATCTTGAGGATATGTTTGGCGGCCAAGCCCTAACAAAATGGCTAGGGACACTTTGAAAACTTCTAAACTACAAACAAAGACTGGGGACATCTATGAAGGTGCATATGATGTTGGTCATGGGTTACCTCCTTAAGGCTCAAACCAATAGAGCTGACATTGATGCTAAAACACAGATGACTATGGTTTTTGAGACTGTGTCTAAGGAGTTTATCCCATTTAGAGCTTCATTTAATTTAAGCAATAGAAGGGATATGACCTTGATTGAGTTGATGAAGCAGTCATAGGAGTTCAAAAATCTGATCATGGAAACTCTTGTTGGTGGTGAGGCCAACTTAACAGCTGCCTCTGGTTCCAATCCTAATTCTAGGAATGGAAAGAAGCAAAGGGCTGAGAACAGGAAGTCTTCTATTCTTGCAAATGGCAAGAACAAGAAGTAGAAAAAGAAGAACCTAAAAAAGCTTAAGTGCTTTTTCTACAGGAAGGTTGAGCATATTTAGAAGAATTGTAAAGACTTCCTCTTCCGAGGAGGTAGGTGTGATCTTTTGGCTATTGAAACTTGTTTCATTGAGGAATCTAGTGAAACTTGGGTCATAGATTTTGAGACAACTAATCATGTTTGTGTTTCTTTACAGAGGTTCAAAGAAACGAGAAGTCTACTGCATAAAGACTTTGGGCGATGGATCCTTAGTCTTGGTTGAAGCAGTGGGAAATGTCCATCTTTATTTGGATAATTATAAGAGTTTAATTTTACGAGATTGTTTATATGTTCCTAAACTTAAAAGGAATGTAATTTCTATAGCTTGTTTATTTAAAGACTCTTATTTAGTTTCTTTTAATAACAAAGTGGCGATTTGTACAAACAAATCTTTTATCTATGATGGATGAGTGCAAAATAATCTATATTTCATCAAACCTAAGATGGACTTACTGCTGAACACTGAGGTTAATGAAAATAACTCTAAAGGACTTAAAACTTCTTACTCTAATAAGACTTATCTTTGGCATTTGCGACTAGGTCATATTAACCTGAATAGGATTCAAAGGTTGGTAAAGAATGGACCTTTAAGTCACTTAAAGGTAGAATCTATACCACAATGTAAATCTTGTTTGGAGGGTAAAATGACCAAAAGACCATTTGGGTCTTAGGGCAATAAGGCTGAAGGGATTCTAGAACTTGTGCATAGTGATATTTATGGACCTATGAACATTCGGATACGAAAAAGGTATGAGTATTTTGTCACTTTTACTGATGATTACTCAAGGTATGGATATGTGTACCTAATGCACCACAAAAGTGAAAGTTATGACAAGTTTAGGGAGTTTAAGGCTAAAGTGAAAAAGTAATTGGGTAGACCCATAAAAGTACTTTAATCCGATCAAGGTGGAGAATACCTTTCGATGAGTTCTTGGAACACTTATTAGAGAATAGGATTTTATCCCGTTTGACTACGCCGGGCACCCCGTAGTAGAATGGCATAGCCAAGAGAAAGAATAGGCCTTTGTTGGACATGGTTAGGTCCATGATGAGTTATTCATCATTGCCTTTATCCTTTTAGGATTATGTATTACAAACCGTATGTTATCTTTTGAACAACGTGCCTTCAAAATCGGTTCTTAAAACTCCTCATGAGTTGTGGATGGCAAAAAGGACATCCTTAGACCATATTTGCATATGGGAATATCTTGCTCATGTTTTGTTTAAGGAAGCCAATAAGTTGGAAACATGTTCGGAAGTTTGTGTGTTAATAGAATATCCAAAAGGGACTAAAGGGGTTATTTCTATAACCTAAAGGAAAATAAAGTCGTGGTTTCAACTATACAATATTTCTTGAGGAAAGTTACATGGACAACTTTAAACCTCAAAGTAAAGTGGTACTCGAGGAGTTGGTGAGTGATTCGGTCACTTCGGGGGTTTCGAATGAAATCATTCCAATCAATGTAGAAAAACCAACAAAATAGCAACCTAAGGGGCTTCAGTGTAGTGGGAGGATCTGACGTCAACCCAAAAGGTATATGTTCAAGAGTGAAGCCTTTTTGGCTAAACTGGTTTAACATGATAGGGATCCTCACACTTACGAAGAGGTTATGGAGGATGTTGATTCAAAACTCTGGATAGAGGCCATGAACACAGAGATGAAGTCTATGGAGAGTAATCGAGTCTGGGAACTTGTGGATCTTCCTGAAGGGGTAAAATCTCTAGGGTGTAAGTCGATTTATAAGAGAAATAGAGAGTAGATGAAAAAGTCGAAACCTATAAGGGATACACGCAAAAGGAAGGAATTGATCAGAAGGAAACATTTTTACCTGTAGTCATGCTTAAGTCCATCTGCATTCTCTTGTTCATGGCTGCAGCTCTCGACTCCAAGATTTAGTAGATGGATATTAAGACGACCTTTCTAAATGGCTCTCTTGATGAGTCCATATATATGGTATAGCCAAACGGGTTCTAAGCTAAGGGTTAGGAGGCTAAGGTTTGTAAGTTGATAAAGTCAATTTATGGACTTAAGCAGGCTTCCCATTCTTGGAACATAAGATTTGATCAAGTGATTAAGACTTATGGGTTCTCACAAAATATAGATGAACCATGTGTTTACAAACACATTAAGGATGGGAAGGTGGTTTTTCTACCACTATATGTAGATGACATTCTGCTAATTGGCAATGACGTTGCAATGTTTTCGTGTCAAATTATGGTTGACTAAACAGTTTGACATGATAGACTTGGGCGAAGCTAATTATGTTCTCGGTATACAGATTTTTCAAGATAGGAAGAATAAAATGATAGCTTTATCCTAAGCGGACTACATAGATAAAATTCTCAAAAGATATGCAATGCAAGATTCCAAGAAAAGGTGGGCAACTATTTAAGTATGGAATTACTCTTTCTAAGAAAGACTCGTCAAAGTTTGATGAGGGAAGAGAATACATGAAGAAGGTGCTTTATGCTTCAACAGTGGGTAGTCTCATATATGCCATGCTTTGTACATGACTGAATATTAGTTATGGGTCAGGAGAGTAAGTCAATTTTAGTCGGATCCAGGACCGAATCACTGGGTTGCGATTAAGCATACTTTCAAGTACTTGAGAAGGACTCGAGAGTATATGCTTATTTATTCGGGTGAGAATTTAACACCTCTAGGATATACTGACTCGGATTTCTAATCCTATTTAGATTCGTGAAAATTGACTACTGGTTTTGTATTTACTTTGGGTAGTGGTGCCATTATTTGGACAAGTGTAAGGAAGATTGCACTTTGCATTCAACAATGGAGGCCAAATATGTGCCAGCTTGTGTGCTTCGAAAGAAGCAGTGTCGCTTTGCAAGTTCTTTAGGGATCTTGAGGTAGTTTCTCGTATGGATAAGGTGGTATTGCTATATTGTGATAACATTGCAGTGATAGCTAATGCTAAGGAACCAAGATTTCATAAGAAGAGTAAGCATATTGATCGGAAGTATCATGTGATAAAGGACTTTGTTGAGGGCGGGTATGTTACTATATGTAAAATCGCATCCGAGCATAATTTTGCTAATCCATTGACGAAGACACCAACTACAAGAGTTTTTGAGAGGCATGTGGAAGCAATAGGGATGCAGGATTTGTCATATTTACTTAATTAGTGCAAGTGGGAGATCGTTAGACATATATGCTCTAAGGAGTGAAAAGTAATATGTTTTTGGAGACATTTTTATCAATAAAGAATTTATATATTATTCATATACCAAATTATTGTCTCTTTATGTTCATATTTGTTAAATGTATGATAAGTAAACAAAAGTCTAAGATTGTCAGTTTAAACCTTCAAAATCAGGCTTATGATGGACAGATTATACAGAGGACATGATTCTAAAAGTAACAGTTTAAGTCATAAAATTTGTAATTGAGGGAATAAGTTGGGCACTTTATTCATGCAAAAATTGTTATTTTTCTATATTCATAATGGTAGATGGTTTTTTTTGGCCATCGGAGGTAGACTCCATAAGTAGAAACATTGGTGCAATGTCATAGGTGACGATATATCAAATTAGGACATAAAGTGTAATTGATTTAGATTAATAATTCTGTCTTGGCAAATCAATTCACTTTAGACAATCATATGTATCGTATCTTAATCCTGATGAATAGTGGGCTTGCTGTCTTGACTTATGTCTTTTGATATATCAAAAGGTGATATTCACATTTTATGTTGGTATGCATGCCGGTATGCTAGAGACTAACTCTTGATAGCGTAAACCTGTTATTCATAGATACGGACACTACTAGAAACTTTAGATTACACAACCCTTATTTAATGACATTTTTTCAAAACTCATCGTGGTAAAAAGAGGTAAAAACACAGAGAGCACGCCTGAAAATACAAAAACCATTGTGTTAGTGATGCGGAACATTTCACAGCAGTTTTTAGTAAAAATCATCATGGTAGGTTAATTTCACATGACGGTTTTTGCTAAAAACTATCTTACAAAAACCGTCGTATAAGATTAACTTTTAACAATAGTTTTTAGCAAAACAGCCGTGTAAGGTTCAACTTTCCACGATGGTTTTTATAAAAACCGTCATGACTTAAATTTGGGTGGGGACTAAAAATTTTGAATATGCAGAACCTTCCATGATGGTTTTTATAAAAATCATCATGAAAAGTTTCACATATTGTCGTGTGCTTAAAATTGGGCGGGGGACCTTCCACGACAGTTTTTATAAAAACCATCGTAAAAGCATATTGGTGCGTGCTTAAATTTGGGCAGGGGACTAAAATTTTGAATATGCTGAACCTTCCACAACGGTTTTTATAAAAACTTTCATGAAAGGTTTCGCGTGGATGGTGGACTAAAAATTTTGAATAAGGAACCTTTCACGACTGTTTTTATAAAAACCGTCATGAAAGGTTCACATCTTGGTGCATGCTTTAATTTGGGCGAAGGAAATTCCGAATATGCAGGACCTTTTATGATGGTTTTTATAAACACTGTCGTGGAAGGTTCCGCTTCTTAGCGTGTACTTAAATTTGGGCAGGGGACTAAAAATTTTGAATATGCGACCTTTCACGATAGTTTTTATAAACACCGTCGTGAAAGGTTCCGCATCTTAACGCGTGCTTAAATTTGGGTGAGGGACTAAAAATTTTGAACCGTATCCTTCTTAAATTTGGGCGGGGGACTAAAAATTTTGAATACACCTTTCACGATGGTTTTTGTAGAAACTGTCATGAAAGGTTATGTGGAACCTTGCACGACGGTTTTTGTAAAAACCGTTGTGAAAGGTTCTACATATTTGAAATTTTTAGTCCCCCGTCCAAATTTAAGCACCCTTCAATGCCGTGGCCTTCTCATAATTCAAAATTTCTCCAACTTAAACCCTTTCTAACTCTCAAACCCGCTTCTTTCTCCCCCTTATCTCTCTAACTCTTCCCCCCCATGGCCTAGCCACTGACGAACCCAACCACCCATGACATTCCATAGCCTTTGACATTCTCCTGTCACTCTCTCCACAACCCCACCATCGTTCAACCCAACCCCAATAAACTCGGCTCCGTTCTTTGCCATTCATCCTCGTCCCTTGAGATTCATCGATTCCACGATCGTTTGACTTTTCCCTTGACGTTCTAGCAAGTCCACTATTGTTGGTAAATTTTAAACTATTAGTTTTAGTTTGTGTTATTATTAGTTCTAAACTTAGTATTATTTGGTTATTTTAGTGTTATTTAGATTTAGTTTTAGTTTTAATATTAGTTATTTTACTTTGTTATTTGCCATTCAATATGTGTTCCTTGTATTTGGTGTTTGAAAGAACTTGAACAACATTTAGCATTTTGGCATGAGAATAGGTTACTTTCTATGCGTTTGTGATGCCTAAGTATTATTGTGATGCCCACCACATGTTTGATGAAAAGCTTCTATGACAATGTGTCTGTGTTTGTGATTTAGTTAATTAGTTTTATTTTCAATATTTTTGTTAATTCTATTTATTTTTGTTATCGTTTCTTTACCTCACACATGACAACATGGACTTAGTGTCACAACTCGCCTTTTCGGGCCATGATAAAACTTTTTCTTACTTACATATAGGAGAAAATTTGGGAATTTTTTTTTTCCACATACAAAAATTAATACCTTCGGAAACATAAATATATACATATATTTACTTAATTCACTCATTTGTACATTACTGGTTTTCGCAACTTGAAAACACAAATATATACTTATACTTACATAAACAACCGTTCTTATACAATACCATTTTCTAAACCATATATTTCAATATAACATAAAATATGTAACAGCGGAAACATAATAGCGGCAGATTCTATACTTAATCTGTATACCAATCATCCCTCCTCTAGCTCATTAATAAAATTATTCTGACCTTCTCATCGGAATACGTACAACATGAAATACTTAATGAACTTACGCCCAGTAAGTCCCATATAACCCACATGCACATTCAATAAAATGCATGATCCAATTATGCTTTCTTATAAACGTTCTTTACCATATCATTTCTTATCTTTAACTAGGGCCCAAGTGTTCACACCATTGCGCACTTAGGTCTATGTAACACCGTGACCATACTGCAATTCTTAAACTCCTCTTGAGTTAGGAGTCAGTACGACACTTTTCTTAATTTCTAGTGATATAATTACCAGTTCATTTATTATGGTTGTCATACCATGGTTGAAGTGATAATCACACGTTATACACAAAACATAAATTCTCTTGTATAGCATAGTACACACAGGTACCTACTTTATATACACACAGGTATACATTATTATACACAAAGGTACATGATATAGTGTACATACAGGTACATGTCATATTATACACACGTGTATTTATTCTGTATACTCATAAGCATACACAAATGTACTTATAAGTATTCATATAATAGCATACACACAGGTGTACACCTTGATATACACACAAGTATACATATATTTTCCACATTCTAAACCTACAATTTCACACTGTAGGTGGGATGGACACTTACTTGATTTCGTGTATTGCATAAATCAACCTCGATTTTCTTTTTTTAGCTAGACTTTTAGGATCCTGTTGGCCAATTTCAAAGCCATTAGCCAATATTCATTATGTGTCAATACAAAGTGATCGTCAATTAATGAACAGAGTTGCATAACTATATACAACTCTGCAAACCACTGGTTTTCTTAATTCTATATAATTCTACCCTATCATCTCTAACAAAGGGCGAGAATCTTTCTAATCATTCCCTTTTTTTTTCCATTTAGGGACGTTTTAGGATGATCTGGTTTACTCAAAAAAAATGACGATTTTGCCCTTAATGGGCCTTCTAACTTTCCCGAGCTTGATTTTGTTATTTTAACGAAAATATTCACGTACTAATTTTAAAATAATACCCTAGTGGGTTAGATCTCCTTATTTCATACATATGCTCCTTTTTCATAAAACTTTACAATTTAGCCCCTAAACTGAAAATTTTAACAATTTTGTCCCCGGAGCTAAAACTTATATATTTAAACCAAAATGTCCTATTTTTCATAAGAAACATTTTTACTCAAAGTACCATACCCTAAATCATTTCACAAAAGGACGTTTTTGCTCTTTAATTTTTTTTATTTTAATAAATTATTGAAAAATTGAAATCTCACAAACGGTTGAGATTTTCAACGAACTGCTTGAGATGCCTAACAGTTTCAGCGTGATCTACAACTTTTATGTTTTAAATTTTTCAAAATTCTCATTGTACAGGGGTTTTTAGGGCATTTTCTAAATCTGCCGAGGCAAAACTTTTTCTTTCAATTTAGTCCTTGGGGTATTTTTGTAAAAATCTATTTTTAAACAGTAAATCTACCCCTGAAAAGGCAGTTCCAACCTTTGTTTGAACCATTTTCCATGCCCAAACATTATTTTTGAGAAACTAAAACTAAAATTACAAAAATAATACTTTGTACACAAACTACCACTTTCAACATTTAAACCTTAATTTTTGCAATATCAACATGCCATAATTCATATTTCTATGGGATTCAACCAAAAACTTGCTCAAGAACCCATGTACTTTTAAAGGAACAAAAATCAAAACAAAAATCACAAATTTTTAAAACTTTAAAATTCAAAACTTACCCCAAATAACACTTTGTGCTTTTAGCCTTCTAAGGCTCCTTCAAATCTCCTTCTTAGACACTCTTTCCATGCATAAATACCATGAGTTAGCTTCCCTTCTTTTCCCCAAGAAAAACCCTAAAAAACCCTTGAAAAAGTTTAGGTTTTTACCTTAAAACTTGTGGAAATTCCTTGAACTCAACTTGTTGAACTTACTTGGGGCTATCTTTGCAAAGATTTGGGTTGAGAAAATTTTTGAGGAGCTCCAACAATGGCTGCTGTGGGTGAAGGGAAGAAGAAAATGGGATTTTTTTTTGGCTAAAATCAACATTAAGTGCTTCCTTATCCATATGGGTGACTCACAAGGTAATCTATTAGGTTACCATGTGGCATAATGGGAAAAGGCCATCTTTCATGGCATGGTGGTCCAATAAAAACTCAATAGGTGTCCACTTTGTGGGGCCCAAACTTTACACTGTTTAATTTTTCACCACACAGTATTTTTCCTACACTGCCATAGTCAAATCAGTGCAAGCTTATATCCTTAGACTGTGTAAACTACTTTACTTACCTTTGGTTTACTTTTGGAAGCCAAACGTAACATTTTTCATATCTGTGTTTTCACTTAGCAGTATACTTGTATTGCATCGGCCTCCTTTTTACACTAGGCAGGGTTTCGGTGGACTCTATGTCCTATTTGTATTCCAAGTACCTATTTGTGCGTATCACAATTTTACAATTAATTGTGATATAAAAATTCATTTTATGGATATTATTTACAAATTTTTGAATAATTAAACTCATAAAATTTGTATTAAAAATATCCAACATTGCATCACATTCGTAGTAAAATTTTCAATTAATACCGCTTATCTATATATTATCACAATTTTACAAAAAATTACAATTTTTAAGGATAAATTTATTAATTAAACCCAATTTAAATATTAGATTTTATTAATGAATTTTCTTGGTCATTACAATCTACCCCCCTTTAGAAATTTCGTCCTCGAAAATCAAAACAATTCGGGGTAGACTTTCTTCATTTCATCCTCTCATTCTCATGTTGCTTCCTCTACTTGCTAATTGCGCCACAAAACGTTGACTAGAGGTATCTTTTTGTTCCTTAATTCTTTTTCTTCTCGTGCCAATATTCATACCAGTTTCTCTTCATAAGATAGATTCTCCTATACGTCAACTTCCTTAGGCTGTAGAACTTGTGATGGATCAGGTACATATTTCTTTAGCATGGATACATGAAACACGTTATATACCGATACCATATCAAGGGATAAAGCCAACTTATAAGCTACATTGCCTACTTTTTTTAGAAATTTAAATGGTCCAATATATCTTGGGCTGGGTTTTCCTTTCTTTCCAAACCTTATCACCCCTTTCATTGGCATTACCTTTAGGAGAACCAAATCCCCTACTTGGAATTCTAAGGGTCTTCGTCGCCGATCTACATAACTCTTCTGGCGACTAAAAGCAGTTTCCATTCGTTGATAGATTAGTTTAACATCCTCCGTCGTCCTTTGCACGAAATCTGTGGTTGATAACATTTTCTCTCCCGTTTCATACCAATGCAATGGCGATCTGCATCTTCTCTCATAGAAAGCTTCATATGGAGCCATTCCTATGGAGGTTTGATAAATGTTATTGTAAGCAAATTCGATCAATGGAAGCTTTTTATCCCATCCACCTTTGAAATCTAGCACATAGCTCTCAGCATATCTTATAGAGTTTGAATCCTTTCAGACTGACCATCCGTTTGAGGGTGGAAAGCGGTGCTAAATGTCAGCTTCATTCCCATTGCTTAGTAAACACTCCTCCAAAACTTGGAAGTGAACCAGCCATCCCTATCAGAAATGATGGACTTTGGAACTCCATGGTATCTAACTATCTGGGCAACATACAATTCAACTAGTCATTCTACAAAACTACTGAGTTTAATGGGTAAGAAGTGTGCCGATTTGGTCAATCTATCCATGATTACCCATAGAGCGTCGTGTCCTCCTGTAGACTTGGGTAGCCCAGTTACTAGATCCATAGTTATCTGGTCCCATTTCCATTTTGGAATTTCAATCTTTTGTAGTTCACCTGTTGGTCGTTGATGTTCAGCCTTCACTTTTTCACACGTGAGACATTTATTGACAAATCTCGCAATGTCATTCTTCATTCCATGCCACCAATAGTGCTCCTTCAAATCATGATACATTTTAGTAGCTCCTAGATGAGCCGCATACGGTGCTGCATGAGCTTCCTCTAGTATTTGCTTCCTTAACTCTTCATCGCTGGGAATACATAATCTGCCTTTATAACGGAGAATGCCATCTTCCAAGATGCTAAATTTTGCTTCTTTGTGCTTATGAACCTCACTTTTAGCTTTGAGCAGCAATGGATCTGCTTCTTGTCGCTGCTTTAAGTTTTCCAAGATAGCGGGTTGGAACGACAGATTGGCTAATCCTCCTGTAATTAGCTCTATTTCCACTTCTATCAAGTCCTTTTGAAAAGGTCTCAGTATTGATCGCACCATTGCAAGCGAAGACATTGCTCTACGACTGAGGGCATCGGCCACTCGGTTAGCCTTCCCAAGGTGATATAAAATTTCACAGTTGTAGTCTTTTACCAACTAAAGCCACCTTCGCTGCCTCATGTTGAGCTCCTTCTACGTGAAGATGTGCTTCAGACTCTGATCATCAGTATAAATCTTGCATTTAGCTCCATACAGGTAGTGACGCCAAATCTCTAATGCCAATACGATAGCTGCTAACTCTAAGTCATGCATTGAATAGTTTCTTTCATGATCTTTTAGTTGCCGGGATGCATATGCAATCATCTTTCCATTTTGCATAAGTATGGCTCTCAATCCCCTTTTTAAGGCATCACTATAGATCACGAAATTTCCTAGGTCCGAATCAAGTATTGTTAGTACCGGTGCACTTGTAAGTCACCTTTTTAATTCCTGGAAGCTTTCTTCACATTTCTTAGTCCATTCGTACTTTGCTGCTTTCCATGTAAAAGCAGTAAGCGGTGCTGCGAGTCTAGAGAATCCTTTTACAAAACATCAGTAATTGCCCTCTAAACAGAGAAAATCTTGATCTCAGCAATGCTCTTCGGTGTAAGCCACTTATTTACCACTTCAACTTTGCAAGGATCAACAGAAACTCCATCCCATGACACCACATGTCGTAGGAAATGAACTTTTTCTAACCAAAATACACATTTTGAGAACTTGGCATACAACTGATGTTTCCTTAACAACTGTAACGTAATCCTCAAGTGTCTCTCATGTTCCTCCGACGTTCTTGAATAGATGAGGATATCGTCGATGAAAATGATAACGAATTTATTGAGATAATCCTTGAAATCTGATTCATAAGATCCATAAAGGCTGCGGGGGCATTGGTCAATCCAAATTGCATAACGCAAAATTCGTAATGCCTATAACACGTCCAGAATGCTGTCTTTGGCACATCCTTTTCCTTGACTCGCAGTTGAGGATATCCAGAGCATAAGTCAATCTTTAAGAATACCGACGCTCCTTTCAATTGATCAAATAAGTCGTCAATCCTTGTAAGTGGATACTTGTTCTTAATCGTGACCTTGTTCAATTCCCTGTAATCAATGCACATTCGTAACATTCCGTCTTTCTTCTTAACGAATTAAACAGGCCTCCCCATGGGGAATGACTCGGCTGAATAAATCCTTTGTCCAATAATTCTTGTAACTACACTTGAAGCTTTTTGAGTTCTCCTTGAGCCATACGTTACGGTGCTTTCGATATCGGGGCTATACCTGGCGTCAATTTAATCTTGAACGAAATCTCCCGTTCTGGTGGTAAGCCCGGTAACTTTTTCGAAAACACGTCAACAAATTCTTTTACGATGGGGACCTTCTCTGGTCCTAACTGAGCCTCTTGTTCCTTGCTTACTAATTCACCAAATAACCGATGCATCCACTTTCCAACATGTTCTTTGCTTTTAGTGCCAAAATTAGCGGCTTTGGAGCCTTAGGAATCTTTCCCAAATATGTGAACTTCTCACTTCTGGAGAGTCTAAATGTAACCTTATGATGTCGACAGTTAATCTTGGTGGTGTACTTTCCTAAGCTATCCATTCCTAGGATAACGTCATAATCTTGTATATCAATTATTATTAAATCTATATGCAATTCTCTTCCACAAATGATAATGGGTACGTGACATAACCAATAATCAGAATTCAATACCTCCCCAAAGGGAAGTGCAGTTCTAAAAGTCTGTTCTATCCTATCCCCTTCATTTCCTATCTGTTTCACAAACTTAAGCGAGGCAAATGAATGCGTCGCTCTAGAATCAAACAAAACATAAGCATCCGTATTGGCAACAAAAAATTGACCTGTCACCACCGATGAAGTTCCGCATCATCCTCTTTCTTCATGTAGGCATACATTCGTCCATTGGGTTTCCAAGCTTCCAAGCGTCCCTGACTGACACTAGGGCCTTCAGTCTGTGCTTGGACTGCATGAAGCTGGGTTCCTTGGGGTCTTTGTTGATTTTGATTATTCTAATTTTGGGAATTGGAGAAATAGTTCTTGGTATAGTGTCCTTCTTTGCCATAGATGTAACACTTATTGGTGCCAGCTTTACACTCTCCTGCATGTCTCTTTCCGCATTAGTTATAGAGAGGCTTGTTGTTTCCTCCATCACTGATCCTTTTCTAGGGTTGTCTTTTCTGATTCTTTGGATTAATCGCGTTCCATTTCCTCTTATTGTTGGCATTGCGGTTGCATCCAACTATATGGCTTTGGGACTGCCCTTGACTTGGAACGCTTCCTTGTCCTTTCACTTTTATAGTTTGACTCTGTTTGGCTAAAGCTTTCTCCTCCTTTTGAGCCTTAAAAATCCTTGCTTTTTCCTCCTTATCACGGGCAATTTTGAACTCAGCTCGAGTAGCTCGTTCAATGCAATCCTCTACATCCTTAGGAGCTTGCCCTTCATATCGACTATAAGGGCAATGTCGGTTTAGAACATCCGCATCAATCTTCTTATTTGTACTTGATCTGTGGGTACTAGTTCGGGACATAAACTTGCCAATTAGTTGAATCTCTTCACGGCATCTACCACTGACATATTGCCTTGTTTACAATTGTTGAATTCTTCTTGTTGGGCTGCCATTGTTTCCACGTTGAAGTAAGCCCTTCCAAATTCTTCCACAAAATCTGGCCAGGTCATTTCATCTACATTCCTTCTACGTTCTACCGACCCCCACCATCTCCTAGCATCCTTGGTGAGAGAAAATGAGACACACAGAACTTTCTCATGGTCATTAAGCCCCATAAATTTCAAAACCCTCTCTATGCCAATAAGCCAATCATTGGCTTCTAGTGGATCAGTAGATCCGTCAAATTCCAGGGCCTTCATCCGTCGGAATCTTTCATAAAATTCGTTAGCAAACACTACCACAGAACTTTTTCATGGTCATTAAGCCCCATAAATTTCAAAACCCTCTCTATGCCAGTAAGCCAATCATCGACTTCTAGTGGATCAGTAGATCCATCAAATTCTGGGGCCTTCATCCGTCAAAATCTTTCATAAAATTCATTAGCAGACACTACTGGAGCACTGGAACACTGGAGCAGCTAGTTCTACTTGCTGAGGTGGTGGTACTGGGGGTGGGGAATTCACGTGAGCTTGTGGTACTAGATTCTAATTCTCTAGTTGTTCTCTTAATTCTTGCATCTTTAACTCCTGAGCTCAGAGTTTTCGTTGTAACTCCGTGATCATGGCCATCAAGTCCGGGTTTACAGGTTCTCCGGGTGCATCAGCCATCGTTAACAAAATTTGTTTGCAGGCCTATAGTACAATTTTGTCGTTACGTCAATATATACTATTAATTTAATAGTATTTAAGAAAGTTATCAAACAATGTAAATACATGCAAACATGAACAATGACATAAACTCAATATCTCATTTCATACATTTCATTTCATTAACTTCTTTCCATTCTTCATTCTTAAAACATTACATAAATGACTAACATGCATACTTGCTTTCCTTTCTTACATAAACTGTTTATATCATTTCCGGGAGCAGTTATCACTTCCGGCTACATATACCCTATTGCCGCGAAGGATACCACTTGCCGGATACACACTCATATACAAAAGCATAAGGCCCAAAATTGTGCTAATCACACATCTACATACATCTTAATACATACAGTTCATCATAGGTTCCTTTTCGTTCTAATCCGACTCCACTCCTAACATATCACTATGTTCGGAACCCTCCTCAAGGTCCTCCTCTTCCTCTTCATCTGAATCGATAGACTCGTTGTCACTTGCAATTATAGGTTTGGGAGGTTCTGGAAGGAGTTCAAGCTCTTCATCATCATCATCATCATCATCATCAGCATCATCTTTATCATCATCATCTTCATCGTCCGCTTCCATGTCTACCATGGGATCTTCTAAGGGAGCGGCCACATTTTGCTCCGTATGCAACACTTCCATAAGAAAATCGTTGAGATTGAAGAAATCCCTCAAATACTGCATTTGTTGATGGACCGCATTGGGAAGATCTTTCCAAATCAAGTCACAAATTTGCCGTAAAGGTATTTCTGGCAGAATCAATGGTGCCATAGTATGGCGAAACCTTAAAATATAATGATTACTGACTCTCCTACGTACCTTCCCCATAAGGGTTCTATGTGTAAATACAACCTGCGACGCCAATCTACCCAAAGCATTGGAATCACTTAGACTTGCATATTATCAATAGGTGGAAATGGTGTGAATGCTTTTGACATTTGTGCTTTAAATCCTTCCCAGTTATATTGTCGCTCTTCTGGTTCGAGCTTAATCCACCACTCTAATGTTGCTCCTACTAGTTGCCTTAAGGTTAGGGGAACTTGTAAATGTTGTGGGGTATGGCAAGTCTCAAAAATTACTTCTATTTCATGGAACCATTCCATCAAGATCATCAGTCTTCGACTGCCATAATAGCGCGGAGGTATCATCTCCCGAAAGGCAATGCTCGCTCTCCGGTCTGCCTCGATGTCATGGTTATTATGCGGCTCTACCGTCTACTACATTTATCTCAATTAATATAACAATACCGTATAAAGTGAAAACCTAACATTTTTATACTTAAAATCAAACTATCTTACTTGAGCTGTGGCAATGGAGCAAATGATAATGTGTAGTAGGGTGGCAGAATTTCTGCTCTGATACCAACCATCACAACCCGCCTTTTCGGGCTGTGATAAGACTTTTTCTTACTTACATATAGGAGAAAATTTAGGAAAAATTTTATTTTCCACATACAAAAATTAATACCTTTGGAAACATAAATATACACATATATTTACTTAATTCACTCATTTGTACATTACTGGTTTTAGCAACTTGAAAACACAAATATATACTTGTACTTACATAAACAACCGTTCTTATACAATACCATTTTCTAAACCATATATTTCAAAATAACATAAAATATGTTACAATAGAAACATAATAGCGGCGGATTCCATACTCAATCTGTACACTAATCTTCCCTCTGCTAGCTCATTAATAAAATTATTCTGACCTTCTCGTCGGAATACCTACAGCATGAAATACTTAACGAGCTTACGCCTAGTAAGTCCCATATAACTCACATGCACATTCAATAAAATGCATAATCCAATTATGCTTTCTTATAAACCTTCTTTATCATTATCATTTCTTATCTTTAATTAGGGCCCAATTGTTCATACCATTGTGCACTTAGGTCTACCTAACACCGTGACCATACTGTGATCCTTAAACTCCTCTTGAGTTAGGAGTCGGTACGACACTTTTCTTAATTTCTAATTATATAATTACCCGTCCATTTATTACGGTTGTCACACCATGCATGAAGTGATAATGACACGTTATTGACAAAACATAAATTCTCTTGTACATTATAGTACACACATGTATCTACTTTATAAACATACAGGTATACATTATTATACACACAGGTACATGATATAGTGTACATACATGTACATGTCATATTATACACACATGTATTTATTCTGTATACTCACAAGCATACACTAATGTACCTATAAGTATTCATATAATATCATACACATAGGTATACACCTTGATATACACACAAGTATACATATATTTTCCATATTCTAAACCTACAATTTCATATTGTAGGTGGGATTAGTACTTACTTGATTCCGCGTACTGCGCAAATCAACCTCGATTCCCTCTTTCCTAGACTTCTAAGGTCTTGTTGGCCAATTTCAAAGCCATTAGCCAATAGTCACTATGTTCAATACAAAGTGATCGTTAATTAATGAATTGAGTTGTATAATTATATACAACTCTAAAAACCACTAGTTTTCTTAATTCTATATAACTCTACCCTATCGTCTCTAACAAAAGGTGGGAATCTTTCTAATCATTCCTTCTTCTTTTTTCCATTTAGGGACATTCTAGGACAATCCGGTTTACTCAGGAAAAATGACGATTTGCCCTTAATGGTTAATGGGCCTACTAACTTTCTCGAGCTCGATTTCATTATTTTAACAAAAATAGTGACGTACTAATTTTAAAATAATACTATAGTGGGTCAGATCTCCTTGTTTCACACCTATGCCCCTTTTCGATAAAACTTTGCAATTTAGTCCTTAAACTAAAAATTTTGACAATTTTGCCCCCAGGGCTAAAACTTATCTCTTTAAACCAAAATGTCCTATTTTTCATAAGAAACATTTTTACTCAAAGTACCATACCCTAAATCATTTCACAAAAGGACATTTTTGCCCTTTAAATTTTTTTTATTCAATTTTAACAAATTCTTGAAAAATTGAAATCTCACAAACGGTTGAGATTTTTGACAAACTGCTTATAATACTTAACATTTTCGTCAAGATCTACAACTATTGTGTTTTTACTTTTTTGAAATTCTCACTGTACAAGGGTGTTTTTGGGTATTTTTCAAATCTGCTGAGGGAAAACTTTTTCTTTCAATTTAGTCCTTGGGATATTTTTGTAAAAATCCATTTTTAAGTAGCAAATCTACCCATGCAAAGGTAGTTCCAACCTTTGTTTGAACCATTTTCCATTCCTAACCATTGTTTTTGAGAAATTAAAACTAAAATTACAAAAATAACACTTTTACACAAACTACTACTTTCAACATTTAAACCTTAATTTTTGCAATATCAACATGCAATAATTCGTATTTTTATGGGATTCAACTAAAAACTTTCTCAAGAACCCATGTACTTTTAATGGAATAAAAATAAAAAAAAATCATAAATTTTCAAAACTTATCCCAAATATCACTTTGTGCTTTTAGCCTTCCAAGGCTCCTTTAAATCTCCTTCTTAGACACTATTTCCATGCATAAATACCATGAGTTAGATTCCCTTCTTTTTCCCAAGAAAAACCCTAAAAAACCCTTGAAAAAGTTTAGGTTTTTACCTTAAAACTTGTGGAAATTCCTTGAACTCAACTTGTTGAACTTACATGGGACTATTTTTGCAAAGATTTGGTTGAGAATAATTTTGAGGAGCTCTGACAATGGCTGCTGTGGGTGAAGGGAAGAAGAGAATGGGACTTTTTGGCTAAAATCAACATTAAATGCTTCCTTATACATATGGGTGACTCACAAGGTAATCCATTGGGTTACCATGTGGCATAATGGGATTGGGCCACCTTTCATGGCATGGTGGCCCAATAAAAACTCAATGGGTGTCCACTTTGTGGGGCCCAAACTTTACACTATGTAATTTTTTACCACACAGTATTTTTCTTACATTGCCGTAGTCAAATCAGTATAAGTTCATATTCTTAGACTGTGTAAACTACTTTACTTACCTTTGGTTTACTTTTGGAGGCCAAACGTAACATTTTCTATATCTGCATTTTCACTTAGCAATATACTTGTATTGCATCGGCTTCCTTTTTACATTAGGCTGGGTTTCGGTGGACTCTATGTCCTATTTATATTCTAAGTACCCATTTGTGTATATCACAATTTTACAATTAATTGTGATATAAAAATTTATTTTATGGATATTATTTACAAATTTTTGAGTAATTAAACTCATAAAATTTGTATTAAAAATATCCAACCTTGCATCACATTCACAGTAAAATTTTCAATTAATACCACTTATCTATATATTATCACAATTTTACAAAAAATTACAATTTTTAAGGGTAAATTCATTAATTAAAACCAATTTAAATATTAGATTTTATTAATGAATTTCACTGGTCATTACACTTAAACACTAAGAATCCATCAACTCTTGTGCAAGCATGAAAAGAGTACTTGACTTTACAATATAAATATATATATAGATATATATGATTTTGTAAAAATTTTATAGTTCAATGTAATTATGTGATTATAAAGTCAGGGCATTGTATTAATAGTAAAAATACGGGACTATTCATATTTTAGGAAACCAAAAATTCAAGTTATTTTTTTAAGGTTTAGACCAACTTTTTCACGATGGTTTTTAGTGAAAGCCGTTGTGAAACGCTAAGCTTACACAACGGTTTTTATGAAAACCGTCGTACAAAGCATAGCATACACAATGGTTTTCATAAAAACCATCATATAAGGCTAACCTTACACGATGGTTTTTATGAAAATCGTCATATAAGGCGTAGCATACACGATAGTTTTCATAAAAACTATCGTGTAAGCTTAGCGTTTTACGACAATTTTTAGTGAGAACCATCGTGGTAGCATCGTCCTAAGATCCTAAAACCTCGCCAACATAAAGATTCCACAACAGTAAAAAACCATCGTGAAAAGTTTTGTTGGTACCACAACGGACGATTACAGGACGATTTTTTAACTGTCGTGAAAACATACCACAATAGTTTTAAACCATCGTGTAATCTATAGTTTCTACTAGTGGGAATCCATAGGTCTTTTTTAGGAGTCGATGATATCCTCTTATATGCATTATCCCATAATTGGAAGACTAGAGCATTCAAGCATTTGGATATGTAAGTGTAACCGAATGGTATACTGTCTATGGATAGTAAGTTTTTCCATGGTGAGATAATAGAACGTAAGAGAAAAATCATCGAAAAGGTAAGACATAATTTATCCTTAAGCTAATTATGGATAATCCTATTAGAATACGATACATTATGATATGTTATGGAGATTTAGCTATTCAGGCTTCGTAATTTTATATAGTTCGAGAGTGCAGCTCTAAGCTTTTAGTGTAGTAGTGTTAGAGTTGATAACTATGAAACATATATTTAGGATATTGAGTTTCATAATTATTGGGAGCTTAAACTATATAGGTCCATTTGGTCCTTTTTACTAGCTCATAATAAATCTTGTAACGATACGGTATACTTTTTTAATAAATTAATGACTTATGTTAAATTACTAGATTAGCTAAAATTTGATAGGATCAGATAATTCATGTCTGTTTATTGATTGAATTAATTTTGTGAAAAATTAATTCAAGATAAACTTATTGAATTATCGGGAATATTTATTTTCCTAGAAATTATCTAGATCTGGTTATCTTAATTAGATAACTTCTCTATTGGGTTATTTGACTTAAAACTGAGGCTTTATTCAAAGAATCTCGAGTGAAAATAAAAGATTCATAGTGATAATTTATCGTAAGTTCGACCTACTGATGGAGTAAGTTCGGCAGGCCGATCTACTAGTTTGGCCTACAAACCAAGCGATAATGTAATCATGCGTTTTAGATGCAATTTTATTAGCTATTGATCTAGATTTGAATTTTTGAGGCCTTACCGAATAAGGACTACCCCTAGGTCCAACCTTTATAAATAAGGAGTGAGATTTCACAGTTATTCAAATTAGTTGAGAAATCATGAGTGAGCATTCTAGTCTGTAAGTCTCTAAAAATCCTTTGAGAGCTATTGTTCACAAATTACAAATGTTAGTTCTTGGTTTTCTCAATTGGTTGGAAGGAGAGTCACTAGAGAAGAGCTGCACGACGTGTGCCCACACACATATCGATTATGGATTGAGAATAGCAAAGAAGACTAGTTGGTTGAGGCTTTTCTAGAACGTTTCTCTTCATCGATTGTAGGAGCTTTTTGGTATACAAAGTTAGTAAGATCTGGTTAATTTATATATATAGCGTGTCAAACTTATATTTTGAAAAATATTCTAATTAAAAATTTTTAAATTTCCACTGCGTGTTATTTTTCTAACAATATTTGTCTTTTGTCATAATTATTAAACCTTGAAACATGTAAAGGCAAACTTTCAAAATTAAAATAATTAAAAAGTAAAGAAATTGTAATTATTAAAACAAAAATGTCAATACACCAATCAAAATGAATCAAATGTTAAATTTGATATGTGCTAAACTTTGTGGTAAATTTGCTATAAAATTTAGCATATAGTAAATTTAGCACTAAAAATAATATTATATTGAAAAGTCTTTTTTAACACTTAAATACTAAATTTGCCTTTAACATATCAATTTAACAGTACATTGAGGATACTCTTGTATTTTCAAATACACCACCATTAAATATCTTTTCTCTAACTAATCTTATTAAAATATATATTTTATTAATATATCATAGTTTTATTTTTTACCGTGATCTCTAATATATAATTGTATTAAAATTAATCCTTATCGATACTTTTTTTTTCTTACTGACCTCATTAAATACTTTGTTCTCCAACGTGTGCCTACTTAAAGTATTTTTCTACCAATAGTAATCTCAACGGCTCTTTTACTCCAAATACAATTTATCTAATGTTTCTTTATTGAAATATTTTTTTTTCAAACGCATTTTGATATAAACATATTTTCATTTATGTTCCCAATCAACAACTACTTTCTCCATATGCACCTCCTAATTATTTTTCATCTAGTTTGCTGACTAAAATGTTTTTGTTCTCAGATTTGTCCTATACTTTTTCTTTTTTTTTTCCTGAAATCAATATCTTCTAGTTGTTTATATATATATATATACACACATTATATAATATTCAACCAAAATATATATTTAATATAAATTAAAAACACATATTTCAGTAAGTTTGTTTAAGAAGAAACATATTTTTTACATGTGCCTTTTTTTTAATTTGCCTGTGTTGAAATAAAATTCTAAAATATCTATTACTTATAGTGTTTTAGTCTTCTAAAATCTTTTTCAAATGTGTTCCCTATTTCTTTTTTTCTAATTGTCTGGTTAAAATAATGAATTTTGAATTGTTTCTTTATTTAAACATCTTTTACATTCAATTATCTCAAATATCTATTTCGTCCTACATAACTTAACTAATTTATTGTCTAACTTGTCTCATCAAAATCTTTTATTTTTTTAGGACTAAGGATCCAAATAGCATAATTAAAGTCTAATTTAATAAACTATAGCATATGTTTTCAAAATGAGTAGTAAATAACTTATCATAATAAATTGAAATGAAAGCCCCTAACATACCCACACCTATTTTCTTCGCTCCACCTCTCTTTACTCCTTAGCCAATACTAGTGTCAAAGCCAATGATTAGGAAATATTGTATTTTTGAAAAATATATATATTTATTGGCGGCCAAACAATATAGTATTTTGCGGTTACTATTTTATTAATGAAGAAATATACATATTTATTGGCAACATCGTCAGATATCATCACAAAAACAACATCGTTGATGGCTGGGAAACACATTATTTTCCTATTAATACCTTATTAATTGGGAAATATACATATTTACTTGCAATGTCGGTGGAGATCACAGGCAATGACAACGTCGCAGGCAGTTAGCAAATACCATGTTCCTTGATTAATATCATATTAACTGAGAAATACACATATTTATCGACAACATCGTTGGACATCATGAGCATAGATAACGTCACGAGCGACCGAGAAGTACCATATATCCATGGTTAATACCAAATTAATTGGGATACAACCACCAAAGACACAAAAAAAAAAAAAAAAAACCATTGCAAAAATACATAGAAAAAAACTATTGCTCTTGATAGTGGTTTGTGATTTTGGTGTCACGACATCGTTGTGAGGATCTTCAACATCATGTGGACATAGCAACGCCAATGATTTTTGCAAAAGCTTAAGATCTTTGATTTTGTAACTTTAGTAGCGTTTATGCGAGGGAGATTTGTGATTCTATCGCCACAAAAAATATCATGCTTAGATCGTTCTTATTATATGATCTTCAATGACAAAGCCTTCCAATGGTGGAATAAAGGTCGAAAAAACTTGGATCGAAAAAACTAGAGGAGAAGAGAGAGAGAGAGAGAGAGAGAGAGAGAAAGAACTCCCAAACTGAACTTGATGACATTGAGGGACTACAATCATGGCCCTGACCTCGACGGTGGTGACATTGACATCGACGTTGATGATTTAGGTAAGATCAAACTTCGGCCATGGCAAGCTCTTGCATAAGACAAAGAGAGAGATGAGAGAAAGAGAAAGAGAGGGAGTGTGAAACGAGGAAGAAAGGGGAGAAGAAAAAAAATTTTAGGAAAAAAAGAATAAGATATGAGGGTAGTTTTATATTTTTATTTGTTTTAAAAATAATAATCTATTTGAATACGTATATATTAAACTTTTTTTTCTAAACTACACTCTAATTTTCCATTAATTTGTTTATTTTTTTTTATATATGTTTTTGATTAATTTGTAAGATATGATTCTTTAATATGTTGTTTAGCATGTTGGTTCCAACTAATAAACAATGTAAAGCTCTCAGTAGCTATAGTAAACAACATAGTATCATAGTAAAAATTTGGTATAAAAATAGGTAGAAAACCAACCTCAAAACGTGGTCAAAAACTCTGTTTTGGCCTAACGATGGTTTCAACAAAACACACCGTAACTTGTCTATATAGCTTCTAGTTTTGAAGGAATGTGTTGTGCTTGACTTGGAGGTGTTGAGAGTGTTGAGGGTAGAGGTTTAGAGGCTTGAAGTTTCTTGGTTATGATTAGTGAGTGTGTAGCCGTGTATGCATGCCTCGGTCATGTTTATGTCATGAACATGAAGAGAATGAAAGAGAAAGCATGAGGAAGAGATAAAGACTTGAATCTTGTGATGATAGGCTATGAAGCATAGCTCACAAGGGTGAGTTGTTAAAGAGAAAACAGCCAAAGTAGAAGGAATAAGTTGGTGGTCTCTAACATGGGAATGGTGGGCTTGTTGGGGGAAAGGAAAGAAAAAGAACAAGGAAGAGAGTTGATCACGTGAGAAAGGGAGGAAAAGCAATCAAGTGCTAAGACGCAAAGTATATGGTAATGATGTCCAATAAAGAGCACATGGGAGAAAGGAGCGTGTGCATAATTATGTCGGGCACTTATATCATGGGTATGTGAAAAGCTTGTGGGCTCTTTTTTTTTTGTCAAAACTATTCTCAAACATAGTTAATGATGTTTTTGATGGGCTTCGGTAAGTTTTGGAGTAATTTCGAGCATGAAAAAGGAAGAGAAATAATGAAAAAAATTTCAAAAACTCAGGTGCTATAGTAACATACACCAGGGAGATGATGCTACAAAGGCGTCGTTTTTAGTATTTTTTATCATTTTACTATTCTCAGCTATAGTAATGTTGTTTTGCATTATTCACTGCTACAGTGATGTCGTTTGACTACTCACAGCTACAATGATGTTCTTTTTTTATCCAAAAAATTTCTACAATTTAAAGAAAAATAATTCCCAAAATTAAAAATATGATTTCTAAAAGTCAAATAAATTCTAAAAACTAAAATCAATCTCCCAAAAATTCAAAATATTAAAATTTTACATCCAAACAAATAAAAACTTAAGTAATTCATCAAAATAGACAACTTTTCAAACCAACATCATATTAATCATACATTAGGCACCTTATGTCGTTAGAATTTTCCTAGTCCATTCACTGCAAAAAAATCATTAGTTTATAATAGATTTCATAATCATAAATAACATACTAGAAATATCACACAAAATATGCTTCTAAGTCAAAATTGCATTCATACTGTCGTATGAAATCATTAAACGTTACACATCGTTAGTTAAAGAAAACGGTGGGTGTTACTACGCAAGTCTATTTTTGAGAAGTACTGAGAACCTTCCAGCTGATCAAACAATTCATTGATCTTAGGCAGTGGGTACTTGTTCTTAACTATAACCTGATTCAACTACCGATAATCAATGCATAACCTAAGATTCCTATCATATTTCTTAGCAAATGGAATTGGTGTATCCCATGGTGATATACTATTCTAGATGATCCTTTATTTGCAAGTTCTTAAAGCTACTTTCTTAGTTTTTTCATTTCCGTCAGCGCCATCTAGTATGGTGCGATGGAAATCGGAGCGCCTCTAGGGAGTAACTTGATGCTGAACTCAATCTCTTAGTGTGGTGGTAGTCCAGGCAACTTATTGGGGAAAGCATCCTCGAATTTGTTAACCACCGGTATGACTATGTTCCTTTCGATTATACTAGACTCTCCTTATAGGGTTGAAAGAAGTGCATAACAAGCTAAGTTTTTTGGCCCACCAAAACTTAGTTTTAGGAATTAATCATTTATTACCTGATCATCATCACTCTGGTGGGTGATCAATGTCCCTTTATCAGTCACTAAGGTCACTTTCCTAAGGTTACAGTCAACAACGACATTATACCTAGACAACCAATTCATTTCTAAGATTACATCATAAGTGCTCATGGGGATTACAATCAAATTACCCCTCAAAATCTCACCCCAAATCATTTTTTTACAAGTTTTACATATATTATTCATATACACTCGCCCCAAGGTTGAAGTAATTATCATGGGTTCAAGAAATTCCTCTATTTCTAAACCCAAGGTATTTACAAATGAATTTGAAATAAGAGAATGTACGGCACCATTATCAAATAAAACATGAGCTAAGGACTGAGAAACAAGTATTGTATAGTTAAATATTATGTTGCTGGCTTGAGCACCAAAACTTCCTATAATCATAGTATGTACTTAGGCTAGAGCCTTTCCTTTTCCCTTGTTGGCATTACTAGGTCCAGGGTTTGTTGGCCGCTATTGTTGTGAGGAAAGGGACTGCTTACTAGCTAGATTGGGTGCCCTATATTGCAGGAAGTTTCTCTAAAAACTTGGCGGTTAATAACTTTATGCTAAATAAGGCATCTGCTAAGGAGCAAACTGGTGGAATTGGGGCTCAGAGGATTGTTAAGACTAGGTATGTGATTGGGCTTGAGACTATCGGGATCCCCCCTCTCCAGACTATGATCCCTATAAGGAGTTCCTTATTGGACAGTTCCTTTTGATATGACCTGGCTGCTGGTAGAAATGGTAGTGGAAATTGTAAGGACTACTTCGTCCACCATCGAAGGAGCTATTACTTCCACTATTAGCACCATTGTGCTAGTTCCTTGACTAACCTTGATTATTGTTGTTGCCCCGCCTGTTGTTCCTTTGAGGTCCACTAGAAGTTCTTGCCTTGTTCTCATAGTAAGTGGTGTTATCGTATTCAATTGACAACGCCGATGGCACCAATTCACCATACTCTCGGAATCTTGAGGCAACAAGCTGTTGCCGAATAGAACCCTTTGGCCCTTCCTAAAATTTGATGCACTTTTCTTGCTTAGATGCTATAGCAAATAGGGTGAACTTGGCCAACTTGGTGAACTTTGCCTCATATTCCTGAATAGTCATTTCACCTTGTTCCAGACGATAGAATTTGGTGATTTTCTAGTCACGATATCATCGTGGAAAACGGTACTTATAAAACAACTTTTCAAACCTATCCCAGTTAACATTCCTATTATTTTCTACGCGCTTTGCATGTTGCACCAGGCATTAGCGTTTCCTTCTAGTTTATAGACTGTTAGACATGTATGCCCTAATGGAGTAAAAATGTAATGAGTTTTTGAAGACATTTTTATCAATAAAGAATTCATTTATTATTCATATACCAAATCTTGTCCTCTTTACGTTCATATTTGTTGAATGTATGATAAGCAAACAATAGTCTGAGACTATCGGTCTAAACCTTTAAGAATTGGGCGTATGATGGACAAATTATGCAGAAGACATGATTCTTAAGGTGACGGTCTAAATCATAAGATCCGCAATCGAGGGAATAAAGTTGGGCACTTTATTCATGTAAAGATTGTTATGTTGTCTACATCCCTATTGGGAGATGGTTTGTCTTGACCATCGGAGGTGGACTCCGTGAATAGAAACATTGGCACGTTGTCATAGGTGACGATGTGTTGGATCGGGACATAAAGTGAATTGATTTGAATTAATAATTCTGTCTTGGCAAATCGATTCACTTTAGACAATCATTTGTATTGCATCTTAATCCTGAGAT